>PVKZ01003847.1:0-111153 GCA_004027375.1 Macroglossus sobrinus
AGCCGTTGATGGTCTGCTGGTAGATGGTTAAGCAAACAGGATACCTTGGGTTGCAGGTAGCTGCAGTCATCTCCAGGCTTATCTTGTGTTTGCCCTTTTGGACTTTCCTAGGAGCCTAGCGAGACTTGTGAGACTTATGTTCAAAGGTTAACTTCTCAGTTAAACTTTCCTATGAGTTGGCTCCCAGCAAACATGATTGCTGGATTGTATACTAAGGGCACATTTAGTTTTATAAGAAACCGCCAAACTCTCTTCCAAAGTGGCTGCACCATTTTGCTTTCCCACCAGCAACGCATGAGACTTCCTGTTGCTCCACATCCTCACCGGCATTCGATGTGGCCAGTGCTCCGGATTCTGGCTATTCTAACAGGTGTGCAGTGATATCTCACTGTCTGGTTTTTATTAAATTCAAATCTTGGGAGCTGTATGATTTCCAAAGTCCCTTCTGCTCAGGAATTCTGTGATCAGAGTCTCCAGGTGGAGTGGAGTGTCTGGCAGTCACAGACTCCTTGCACCCCAGCCCCAGCAGGCAGCTTGGCTGATCTGGAACATGCTGGAACAGGCTACTGCCTCACCAGAGGACCTTCCATACCCTCTCTATTATCCTTTCCCCTGCCTGTCCAGTGAAACCTCACTTATCCTTTAATCTCAACTTGAATATGGCCTCCTCTGCAAAACTTGTCTTAAGCTCTGTAGGCAGAATTAGAAGCTGCCTATGCTCCTGCCCAACCGTCTTCATCCTTTCAAGCCCTTATCACTATACTATTTTATGTATGTTCTTTTTTTCCTCATCAGTTCATGGGCTTCTCAAGAGTAGGGGCCATATCTTGTCCCTAGGCCTGGTGTGTAAGCCTAGGAGCCTGGCACAGAATAGGAGTTATTACTTGGACCTGTGCAATAGTATTCAGGGACATCATCTAACTTAGTAGTTAAAGGCATAGTCACTAGCATCAGGCAGACATGGGGTTGAATCCCATTATTACTTATATGAATTTGCAACTATTTAACTTCTCTTAGCCCAGTTCCATCATCTGTGAACTGAGGGAAAGAACTCTGCCTCCTTCAGAGGGTTGCTGTGATCTGTTGCCCGTGAAGCAGCTCACACAGAGCAAGTTCTCAATAAATGGTGGCTTGTTGAATAAATTGGCCCTTGGGATCTGAGTGAATGAATGAATGCTTTCCCTGAGTCTTTAGCAAATTTAATACGTGCTTCCATTTTCTCATTTGTAAGATGGAGATGACAATACTGTCACAGGGTTGTTGGGAAGATTCAATGATTAATTCAGGTAGAGTAGTTAGACCAGTGCACATAGTAAGTGCTCAATATGCCTCAGTATTATTTCCATTGGTGTTAAAGATCCAGGTGAGAACTCCAGCAATCAGCTTCCTTCACCCCGGTGGTCCAAAGTACCTTGCCCTTGACCAGAAGTGACCTGAAGGGCAGAGTGCCCCGCCTTTGCGACTCGTCTGTCTGCCTTCCCCAGGGGACAACTTCACGTCTCCAGCATTCCCTCTCCACCACCTGCCTTCTCCCTCCCCCTATCAGAGTCCACTGCTCCCAGCTCATTGCTCCTCGCCATCAGCTCAGCTCACTTGGCAGCCCTGGCACAACTGATTGGGAATTTGTTTTATTTCTGTGCCTGCCCCCACCCCTTCCCTCTCTCCCGTCTGAAAAAGCAATTAAACATGTGTTTACCAGTGTGGGCAGCTGTAATCTGTCGTTTGCCCATCTTATCCTGTTGAGCTGCCCCACTTCCAGCCTGCTTTGCTTAGGTTGGGGGGGAGAGATTTGCATAATCAGTAAAAATGGAACTCAGGGAAGAGGAGGTGATTTGGTTTCAGGCCAGCAAGTTATAAGCACAGCTCTGGAAACCCGGATGCACCTAGGCGGGTGGTGGGTGGGCGGGGTTGTCTGTAACTTGGTGGGGACCTTGTCCTCCTGTTCCTGTTGGGCAGGTCAGAACCCTATCCCTGACCGAGCCTGGTCCATCTCTGGAGGCTCAGAGGAGCCAGGGTGTCTGCTGATCACGCCCATCTCTGCGTACAGCTTTCAGTGGCTCCCCAGTACTCCTGCCACCATGCTCCCATCTCACCTTGTCCTTTCCCTCTCAGTCCCTCCAAGGGGCTGCTATGGCAGAATCATACTCTTGCTTAGGATTCCAAGTCCTGGCTATGCCACGGTCCCTGTTTAAGTTTCTCCCAAACCAATCCCGAACAAGGACTTGGTGCAGGTATATTTTCTGGCGAGGAGATTTCAGGAAGCTCAGTGAAGGGGTGGGTACAGTGAGCCAGAGAAGGGAGAAAAGTCCATGAACACTTGGTAGTGAGTGGATTATAGCTGTGGGCAACTGGGCTCAAGTCCTCTGGAAACTCTGAGAGACTGAAGCAAGGATACTTTAGAGCTGTCCCACTGAGGGTTGAGGAGGCTGGCATATTTATCCACTGGAGGACATGGGTAACTGACAGTCTCTTGCAATGATGCTGGGCTGGACCATGTATGGGACTTGCTTTGGCCCGTGGGACATTACACAGGTGATGCGAGCAGGGGCTTGATAAGCACTTGCAAATTAGGCTGACCCTCTGCCATTATATAAGAAACCCCGACAGAGAGGTGCCTCATTGGGAGAAGACTGAGGCACCCTGGCCCACAGCTGCGCCTAACTGGCAGACATCTGGGGCCACCCCATCCAGATGACTGCAGCTGCATGAGTGACCCCATGCGAGATGGGCTGGAGAACCTTCCAGCTGAGCCCAGTCCAGCTGAAGAATTATCGGCAGATCAATGATTGTTGTGTTAAGACACTAACTATGTTTTATTTTATTATTTTATTATTTTTTATTTTATTTCACAGCAATAGATAACTGATATATCCACCAAAACACCCATCCTTCATTGTGTGAGTTGCTTGGAGGGGTGCCCACTCCCAGACACTCCCGTCTGGCCCTGCACACAGACTCCTGTGGCCAGAGAAAGCCTCTGGGCAGAAAGACGTGACTTCCAGGTGGGCCAAGGGGCTGGGGCAGAATACCGGCAGCCTTCACTCCAGCCTCGTGGCTGCGAAATGGTGAGGGGGCTGCCCAGTGGAAGATTCCCTCAGAATTCAGCTCTGTGAAAAAGGGAACCTGTATTCCCACCACCTGGAACGGGGCCTCGCGGTTCCATCAATATGTGTTGGATGAATGAATGAATGAATGAATGAATGAAGTGTAAGCTGAGTTGAAGCTAAGTAGACATTAACCAGGTGAGGAGGGGAAACGGAGATTTTCAGGTGCATAGAGCAGCACCTGCCCAGGCCAGTGTAGCTGGAGACCAGGTGGGGATTGTGATAGGAAGTGAATCTTGGGGAGGCCAGATAGGACCTTGGAGACCCCAAGATGAACCCCCCCACCCCCATCCCCGAGAGGGGTGAGTTCATCAGAACTTGCTTTGGAGAAGATCATCCTGCCTGCTCTGTGGGGAGAGCCCTGGAGGTGCTGAGACGGGAGGCAGGAGAGCATGAGGAGGGCATCGCATGGTCCAGGCGGAAGTGATGGTGCTTAGAAACAGAAGCGGAGGGATCTAAGAGAGATCTGCGAAGCGGAGATGGACAGGCCTTGAGTAAAGCAGCAGGGGCTCAACAAGGGCTTGCTTCTGAGCTGCCAGTCCCACCTCTGCTCCCGCCTGCCTCTCTCCCTGGCTCATCTTCCGAGGGCATCTTCACTGGGAAGCCTCACTAACATTCCATCCCAGGCAATACTGAGGAATCCCCTCCGAGTCCCCGGGATGCTTCTTTCTCACTCCAATTACGATGCATCACACTCCATGGTCAGCTTTTCACAGTGCTGGGCACATGGTACCTTCCTTTGCGCCCTCTCTTCTTTCTTCATTTCTCAGTGCCTCCTTCCCATCTTTCTTTTCCCCTCTCTTCCCCACGTCCTTCCTTTCCTCTCTATTCCCTGAATCCGGCACCCAGGTCCAGATTCACAATATTAAACCACCCCTCATCGCGAAGAAGTGATATGGTAAAGGAGAAGGAACATGGCATTTGGGTGCAGGCAGGTCTGAGTTTGGATGCAGCTCAGCTGCTTTACTAGTACTAACTTCCTGTCTAACCAAATCTCAGTTTCCTCACCTGTAAGATGGTACACACACCTTGCAGGGTTGGCATATGGGGAGGCGATGCGGTAATAGGTAGCACATAATAGGTCCTCAGCAAGAGACACCTGCTTTAGACTTGTCCTGGGTGGACGAGGGGTGTGATGGGACTCTCCCTCCCCTCGTCAAACACACAGCCTGGTTTCCGGAGGCTGTGGTGCGTCTCCTTGTTCAATGAGGAGCTAGCGCGATTAGGCTGTTCTCTGCGGCCTGGCTTACGGCCCATTTTCAACGTTTTCATTCGTGAAGCCGGTTAGGAGAAAAGCAGTCTTCTTCTTCTTTTTTTTTTTTTTTTTAAATTAAATTGAACAAAATTCTTCAGAAACCTTTGAAATGTGCAGAGCGGCAGCTTTTTTAAATAAAAAGGAAGATCAAGGATGCTGTCCCAGTCTCTGGGTCACACAGGAATTGTGTGCCCCCCCCCAACATTTGTTTGAAACAACTGTCAGTGTCATCCAGGGACCCGCTTTGCTGCAGAGAGGATCCTAGGGTTTGTAATAAGGGGTTCGCTCCCCGAGTCCTCTCTGGAGAGCACTCTTCCAAGGAGCTGTGCATTTTCCATCCATTAGAGCTTCACTTGTCAGATCGGGGACGTAATAAGACTGGGCTCCGGTGCTTCACAGAGAACGTTCTGTGAAAGACGTGATTTGATAAAGTTAAAAGTGCTCTACAAATGTAAGGTATTATTAGTGGTGGCTGCGGCGCCCCGAGAGGGGAAGTGATTTTTCCCAAGGTCACCGCGAACGCCGGTGCGAGGAGCCAGAAAAAGAAGCAGAGCCTCTTCATCCTGAGGGCTGGGACCTTGTCTCATTTCGTTCACATTGTGTCCAGAACGCAGAGAACAAGGCCTGGCACACAGCAAGCGCCCCGAGGTCACTGAATATTGTTCAATGAACAGATGAATGAATGATGCTGTCATCGTCCCAGGAGCAGAAAGGATCACTGTGACCCAGCCCTATGGGAACTACAATCCCATTACGGGTGTCCTGGCTTCTTTGTCTGGTCCTTCCTCTGTCCTCCCACCCCACAGAGCATCTCTCCTGCCCCTCCTGTGTTCATCTTTGCGAGACTGTGACTTTATCCCACTACTCTACCTTCCCTAGTTGCAACTTCTCCCACTAAAGGGTGGAGGAGAGATCCCAGCCTCTGACTTTAAAGGAGATATGACGTGTGTCGGCCAATAGAACGAGGTGGGAGTGACAGTGAGCCCAGTTCTGAGCTTAGGATTTGAGAAGCCTTGTATAGTTCTGCTTGCTTTCGTGGTCGTCTGTCATCGTCCCAAGAAGAACATGCCTGAGCTACCCCACTGTCCCCAGGAAGACGATGAGAGACATGTATAGTCCTAGTTGCTCTGGTTGAGTCATTCCACGGGAGCCAAGCCCACTGCAGAGCTCCCAGCCAATCTGCAGATGAGGCAGCTTAGTAAATGCTTTTTGTTATACATCAGGGAGGTTCGGTGATTGTTTGTTACATAGCATAATTGATGCTATGCTTAACTGATACACCATCCAAATCTGCCAAGTCTTTCTCAGCCTAGATCAGCGTTTGCCTCTTTTTGGAAGCCTTCCCTGATTTTTCCCAACCTTCTTGCATTCGCTAGTGCATTTGTTCATTCATTCACTAAAAGCGGACTCTGTGTCAGGCCCCATGCTGGAAGCCAGGAGTCGTAAGGAAATATAATACAGTCCCTTGAGGATCTCCAGTTTAGTAGGGGAGATGCGTGCCAACAGATGGCATTTCTATTACTCTAATTATTAATGTTCTTAGCATATTAGCTACCATTTGTTGAACATTTCCTGTACAAAGAACTTTATATACATTAGTTCCTGTAATCGTCACAATAATTCTAGGGGAATACTGTAGACTCATTTTACAGCTGAAGATCCTGGAGCTCAGAGAACTGGACTTACTTGCCCAAACAAGAAGTCTGTTGAGGAGCCAGGATTGCAGCTGGGGTCACTGTGACCCCTGAGCCTGCGTTTGCTTCTGTGACAAATGTGGTACCCAGGTGCCCAGGAGCGGTGACGGTGGCAGGGAGGGTGTGACTGGCCTTGCCGGGGGGTTGCTCCTGAAAGGTGCATGGGAGATAGCCAGGCAGAGAAGGGAGGGCTCAGATGTGGGAGTCTCTGCAGATGCAAATGCCTGGAAGTTTGAGATCAATACTCCAGGGACAGAGAGAGACACCTGCATTCATCACCTGGGCAGCTTGGTAAAGGTAGCTTCCTGGGCCCTCCCCCAGGATGGCTTGGGGTTCAGACCAGGAACCTGCAGGTCTGGTTACACTCCCCAGGTGCACCTGCTGCTCCTCCTGTGTGGCCCAACGCCTTTCTGCCCTCCCTGTGTCAGCCTTTCCTCTGACTTCCCATGGCTCCATGTGATCATGCCCCTGCTCGACACAGATCTGCTCCCTGATTGTGTCCTGTGAGCATCTTATCTGCAGCCAGACTGTGAATCCTCGAGGGCAACCTGGGAGAACCCCCACCAAGCACTTGCACCCAAGATGGGTGGTCCACCAGATCTGTCTGTTGGTTACGGTAGTCACGAAGTTAGATTTGAAAGACCCTGACGAGAGCCCTAGAATCTGTATAAGCATCATCACCATCATTTAACAAAACCCGTAATTATGGAGCGCATTCCTCCCTGTTATTTTGTTGGGTGCATTTTATCTATGACTTCATTTCATCCTCACAGCAACCCTGAGAGGCACCTGTTAGTTTCCGCAGCTATGAAATGGGGATGACGAGGCTCAGAGAAGGTGAGTTGCTGGCCAAGGTCTCAGAGAAAGCTAGTAAGTCAAAGAAAAGACCAGTGTCCCTTATCCTGTTACCTCCCTCTTGGGCAGGGCGCTCGGAGATGGGGGCTTCTGAGAAGCCTTCAGGGTCAGGTGGCATCAGCCACAAAACACCTCTCTCTGGGTCAGTGGGTAGCAGAGAGGACACCCAACCATGTCAGAACCCTGGCTTCTGGTCCTGCTGGGGGTCTTAATAAACCCCTCCTTGTTCCTGGCCTTGGTTCCTGAATCTGGGATAAAGAAGATGATGATTCTATTTTCCATGTTGGTCTTATAAAGTGCAGAGGTGACCTTCACACTCCCCAGGAGCATCTGGCAATCGGGGAAGAGGGGTCTACTCTCTCTATCCCTCCACTGGGCTGGAGTGCCCCTCTATCCCCAGTCCACCCAGGTCCCTGGTCTGACCAGCTCAGGTGGGATATCACCTGCTCTCATCCCCTCTGTCACAAGTGCTGAGCCAGCAGCTCTGCCCAGGATCACACCCCCAGCCCACCTACCTGGCTCGCTGTAGCCCTTTGAAAGACAAGGGACTAAAACTGACGGTAGGGGGCGGAATAGCAAACACTCACATTGTATGCCAGTAGCCTCTGGGTGAGCCATGCAGACAGGGTGCAGAGTATCACGGATGTGTTGTCATCGTCACCTTTATTTGCTGAACTCCTTTGCAGGCACTGGCTCAGTCGATCTCTTGGTGTAATCACATTTCCTTCCCTCTCCTGAGAACCAAGTTGAACATTCTCTGTCTTCCCTGGCTTGATTCTCAAGCCAAGTCCGGGATGCAAGACGCCGGCCCCTCCCCCACCCCCACGATCAGAGGCAGTGGAGGCCTCATCCATCACCCCATTATAATGGCAACCTCTCCAAACTCCATAACCTCCTTCTCAGCTTTATCTTTTTACATAGAATACATTTAATAAATAAATACATTTTATTTAGTTACTTTGCTTATTGTTTGCCTCCTGCACTAGAATGTCAGTTTCACAGGGGTGGAATTTTTGTCTGTTTTGCTCGCTGCTATATCCCCACATTCTGGAATAGTAGCTGGCTCTAGTAGGTGCTAAACAACTGTTATCGAATTAATCAATGAATTAATGTGGCTCTGGGGTGGGCGGGGGGGAAAGGTGCTGGTGCTGGTGCTGGTGTCTACTAGGCTAAGACTCACTGAGAAGACAACTTAGGCTCATTAAGTTAGGGAATTGGGAAGAATTTGGGCATGCACAGAGGTCAGCTGCCATCCAAAGCAAAAGTTAACAGTGACACGGCTGTCAATTGTACATGTCTATCAGCTACCACTAGCACTTTGAGAATGAATGATGCTCATTTTGCCCAAGATGACCTCTGATGCTCCTGCCCCTCCAGCCCGGGCAGGGAGGGCAGCACCTCTGGCCACCAGACACCCGTGGGTCTCCAGTCCTGCCTGCCGCACACGAGAGGCTTGAAGAGGAAGTGTTATCTCAGATCCCAATTTTCCTCTCATCAGTCCTGTCTCCTTGGCAGCCAATTAGACCCCTCTTCCCTCCCACCCCCGCTCTCCTCTGAGCCTCTTCATCTGACAGCTTCCAGGGCATGATTACGCAGGCGACCCTCGCACTAGCCATGATGAAGTGCCTCCAGGACACCGAGGAGGCTGCATTAAAATAGCTTCCGGCCTCGGTTCTGGGTTCTCCTTGGGGAGAGATACACATTTGGGAACCAAGGCCAAGAACAGGGAGGAATTTATCAAGACCCCCAGCAGGACCAGAAGCCAGGATTCTGATCCCGATTGGGTGTCCCCTCTGTTACCCACTGACCTAGAGAGAGGTGTTTTGTGGCTGATGCTGCCTGACCCTGAGGCTTCTTAGAATGTTTCTTATTCTGAGACACCTCCAAAGATTTCTGATTCATTCCCCTTCCTCAGGTCCTCCACAGACGGCCCCAGGGAACTCTTCAGCGAAGTCAGCTTCCCAGGCAACTTTTCCTCAATGAAGTGTCTGCCTAGAACCAGTTAGCAGTGCTTCTCGAGGAGGGGGAGGAGCTACAGGCCCCTGGTCTCAGAACCGTCCAGAGTGCATGGGAATATGCAGACTCCCAGGCCTTCGCCCAGATCCTCTGGATCAGAATTCACGGTGCGTGTGATCTTCCCTGTGTGGAGGAGGGGGGTTGAGATGACTCACTGGGAGAACCCACAGGACTCAGCGTGGAGTTTTGGGTCCGTGGTTACAGCTTATCACAGTGAAAGGACCAGGGACAAAAGCAGCAAAGGGATAAGGCACATGGGGGTGGGGTGAGGGGGTCTGGAGGAAACCAGACGAAAGTTTCCAAGAGCCCTGTCCCTGAGGAGTCACACACAGGTGCTTAATTCCTCCAGGATGAGTGGTGAGGACACGCGTGAAGTGTTGTGTGCGTGGGATGCTCATCACGCTCGGTGAGCAGGGTTTGTGTTGGGGGCTGGTCACGTGGGCACCTTCCGGCTGGCATGTTCCAACATTCCAGACCCTCCAGGAGAAGAGCAGGTGTTCTGCACAAAGCACATTGTTTTCACAAACAGTTCAAGCACAGGGTATTGGGAGCCCTCCCCCTACCCAAGTCCCCAGGTGTCAGCCCTGCAAGCCAGCCTTTCAAAGAATGGCAGTCTTAGGCCTGCTATGCTAATGCTGTCTGCACCACCCACTTCCTCCCAAGGGATTGGCAGCAGCATAGTGAGGGAAGAAGAAGGAAGTAACAGGGAGTGACACTTCCTCGAATGCATGAGGCTTTGACTCCCACATCGCCCCTTTAGTGCTGTCCTCTGGGGAACCCCACACCCAGAGCCCAAGCTCCCCTCAGCACAGCTTGGGCAGGCCAGTGGGAGTGGGGGAGGGGCTAGGCCTGGGTGTGGGGCCAGCGGCTGGAGTCTTAGATGGAAAGTTAGCCAGGGGTCAGCATCTTGGCACACTAAGAGGGAAGTCCTTGCCCTGACATCGATGGGACCTGAGACCTTGGACAAATCACGTGTCCTCCTTGAGGTCGAGTTGCTTCCTCTCTAAGATGGGGCCCTCGTGCCTAAGATTTAGAGAAAGTTTTTAAAGATTAAAAGTGATAATGACAAAATTTATTGAAAAGGATAGCGAACAGTTTTGAAAGAGCTTTGTAAATGTCACAGGTGCATTATAAAAGTGCATCTCTGCTGGTTCCTCCTTCCAGGCACGCTAGGTAGTGTGGACATCAATCTTCGCCACCCAGGAAGTTGTCGAGGAGCAGACTTCCAGCAACCCGCCCTCTGTCCAGGGTGGAGGAAAGAACGCTTTGTTGAGATTGAGGGCTGGTTCTCCTGCCCATCACCTTACCACCACCACAGGCCCTTTTCTTTATCACCCTGTTCCAAAACTGTCCCCGAGACACATCTGTGCTGAAGCCCTCGGACCAACAATCCCCCTGAGGAACAGTCCAAAAGAGGTCGGGGAAACACACTCTCAGACAGGCCTTCTTGAAGACTCCCGGGGCACACAGCCTTGCCACGGCTCCGAGTTGTCCCGCTGTAGGGAAATTGTCTGAAGCTCGCAAGCTCACGGACCTCCTGTGGGTAAAATGCCCATCACTATGCTGCAGGAGAGTCCACGGCATTCTCTTGGTGGTTGTCAGGCCAGCAGGATGCAGAAAAAAAGAGTCCCAGTTATCCCCACCAAAAACAGATCCACCGACCCCCCAGGTCAGTAGCACCCCGACTTCACCTCTGGCCTCAGCCCTCCTTGGGAGATGATCTTTGAGGCTGGAATGACAGTGACTGGCTCCATCTCCTCCAGCTGTCCTTTTGTTCTCAGACACCTGAAAGTCCCAGAAATTGCTGCTGGAGTTAAAATTCAGAGGACATGATAAACCAGGTTAATTTTAGGGCCCATGGAAATGAGCAGCAGCCCTCCCTTGTGGGTTGGCTGGATAAATGAGTTAATTTTGTCCAGGCTACAAGTGTCTTGGGGGCTTTGGTGCTGAGGGTGGACACATGGATTGGGGGGAGTGGGACTGGCTTGGAAAGTGCTTCAGGGTCCATGGGGGGACCTAAGGAAGGAGGGCTGCATACTCAGCACAGCAATTAATGGTGCTAATAGTGGCTGAGGGGTCCATGCCAGCCAGAGAGCCTGGCAGGTGGATGGCTATTCTCTGGAAACCCCATGTCAGCAGCTTTACCAGTGGGACCAGTGGGGAGAGTGGCGGGAGAGCCATCGGGGACCTTGATTCCTTGTCCTGAGGCTGGACAAGGCAGTCTGAGGCAACAGAGGCAAGGAGAGGTGTCCCTTCATGTAGTCCAAGGATAGGGCTTTTGAGGCAGGCAGCATTGGGTCTGAACCTTGGCTGAGCCCTAGATGAGCTCTGCGTCACTGGGCACGTCCTCTGCCTCTCTGAACCTCAGATTTCTCATCTGCAAATAGGACAATAATCCCCTCCCCCTGCACTCAGAGTAATGAATGACAGAAACCAGAAATATAGGGCACATAATAGGTATTCTGTCACTTCTCTCCACTCCCTTGGTTAAGCTGAGAGAGACTGGCAGAGGCTTTTTTTTTTTTACGTTTAATTGAAGTATAACATACACATAGAAAAATGCATAAATCTTTTTTATTCATTTTTTAATTTAAAATTTATTTCAACTCTTCTGGGGCTGGAAATGTTACAAAACCTTAAAACAAACCTAAAATGGCTCGCTTTCATTGTGTTTTTTTTTTTCATTGAAAAAGTTATTTTGAAATAATTTAAGACACAAGATGTTGCAAAAATAGTACGGTTTCCAGGTACCCTTTACCCAGCGTTCCCCGATGACATTTTACATAACCACCAAACACTGTCACAACCAGAAAGTTGACATCGGTACAATATTATTAACTAAACTAAAAAGTGCATACATCTTAATTGTACAGCTCCGTGGATTTCCATAAAATAAATACGGCTCTGCAACTAGTGCCCAGATGAAGAACAAGAATGATCAGCACCTCAGAAGTGCCCCCTGTGCCCGCTCCAGTCAACACCAACCCCAGCCCCTACCCCGGTAGCCATGATGGGGCCTGATTTTCAGTAGCATAAACTCACCAGATCTGTTTGTGAACATCGTATGCACAGAAGCACACAGTACGTGCTCCTTACGCCTGCATCCTCCACTCACCCTCTCACCTGGGGTCCATCCACACTGTGGTGTGTAGTGGTACCTGGCTCATGCCCACAGCTGTGCAGGCAGAGTTTGGTAAAGGGCTCAGCCCTGCGTGATCATGGGACAGAGCCCTGATAGCTTTTCCCCAGGGAGGTCCTTTGAGGTCCCACTCTGGGGCAGCCAGAGGAATGGACTTGTGGTCTCTCAGTCTGAGGAGCATTATTATGGGGTGAGATGTGCTCCCCCCTCCACACCCATGATTTACATGTTGCAATCCTAACTCCTAGAACTTCAGAATGTGCCCACATTTTTGAAGAGAGTCTTTAAAGAGGCAATTAAGTTTAAATGAGGTCATTAGGCTGGGCCCAATGCAATGTGACAGGTGTCCTTACAAGAAGATATTAGGACACAGACGTGCACAGAGGGAAGACCGTGTGAAGACACAGAGGCTGGGAGGAAGTCTGAAAGAGATGTGTGGCTTGTGACTGGGAGTGGGGCTAGGGCTCATTTAGCTGAAACAAAGCATTTGATAAAGATGTTAATTAGAAATACATCTGGGAATGATAGGGAGGTAGCATGTGTGGTGAGAGCAGGATTTTCCCTTTGTTCCCTGTTCTATACTTCATTGAGATAGCTTGCTTAGCATCTCTTTCACACATCACTGATGTGTTCCCTGGTACATCAGTCAGCTATTGCTGTGTAACAAACCACCCAAAACCTCAGTGAACTTTAACAAGCATTTATTTCTTACCCATCGTCCACTGGGCTTCAGCTGATCCAGGCCGGCCTTGGCCCAGGTCGATTCCATGTGTCTCTCATCCTCTTTGGACCTGGCTACCCAGGCATGTTCTCATGCTGATGTGCCAGTGGGGAAGTCTAATGGGCAAACATATTTAAAGCCCCCACCACAGTGGGTTTACTAACATCTCATTGGCCAAAGCAAGTCACGTGGTCAAGTCCAACATCAATGGGGCATGGAAGGGGAGGTCTACGTTATGTCAGGAGAGAGAGTGAGAATATTTGCTATACAACCATCTAATCTACTAATTCAATATGCTTTATGTGAAAAAAAATTTTTTTTCCCTTTAAAAATATTCAAAACCACAGGTCTGGATGACAGCGTTCAACAAATTCTCTGGAACATCAATGATCTTGATCATCTTGGGGCCTGCACCTGGAATGTCCCCTAGCGACCTGTAGCTGGCATGCATTCAACACAGCCCGCCTCACCCTGGGCTCCCTACTCTCTCACTGTTGCCCCCTGCTGGCAGAAGAGGGTATGGCAGGGCCTGACCTGGACCTGGACAATGGACCTCATTCATTCTCTAACCAGTTGTTAGGAGAACTTTTTAGTAAGCCATAGGGTTTGAGTACTGGTTCTGCCAGTTAGTGGCCTTGTGGCCTTGAGACAGTTCCTTAACTTCTTTAAGCCTCAGATTCGCTGGGTATAAAATAGGCATAATAGCAGAGATCTCTCATGGAGTTCTCGTGAGGATTAAGTGAGACTAAGCTTGTAAGAGCTCCATAAGCACTTGCTGTTGTCATGCCAGGGGTTTGCTAGGCATGAAGATGTTGCAGCTATGCCCTCCTAAGACCCACCATACCTGGAAGTCTGGGGGAGAAATAAATTCTGTGACGCCAACATTCAGCCATCAAGCAAACTGGTTCCCAGGGGGCTGCTCAAATCACCCCCTGTCCTCTTAGTCCAGACCGCTGACCCCAGAGCACCCCGACTGTGTGGGGTGCCTTTCCATGGACTCTGGCCATCTGTCCAAGGGCAGAGCCTCGACTGCCATGTTCACTTTTGGAGCGGCCCCTCACTGTGGACAGGGACCATCTGCCCCAGCTTAGGAGGAGAAGAGCCGACTGGGGCTACCTGGCACACACCTGGGTGCCATGGGCAACGTGACCCGCATGCTGAAGTGGGCGGCACCTCCACGTGCCCGGCGTGGCTCAAACCTGCTGGCGCACTGCAGTAAAACCGCCTTCAACTTAATATATGCTAATTAGATTTTAATGGGATTCAGATTTCCAACAGTAGTGCAGTGTTAGCCATGGTAAGTTATAATCATATCTAATTGGTAATTCTAACATAACAAATTTCTTAGATAAATTATTCTTAGTTAATAGTCCCCCAGGAACAACCTCAACACACACACACACACACACACACACACACACACACACACATGCACATACTCTCTCTCACACACTCACACTCACACACACATATATATTTTCGGGGAAATGGAGAAAAAAGAGCAAGGTGGCAGCATGCTCGCAGCGAGGCGAAGCTGCGATTTAAAACCTGGGCTCTTTCAGGACCTTGGCCAGAGCCTCCAGTGACAGCCATTGGCTGGTTAGAACCCAGAGCAGAGTTCAAGGCCACTGAAGGCTGCGCATGGTGCTGTGTGCGAAAGGCAAGGCCACTGTCTTTGAGGGCTCTCATCCCCAGGAGGTGGCAGCAGGAGGGACACCAGGCTCAGGCCTTAGTCCCTACTCAGGGCACCGACCCTATCCCTGGACAAGGCTGGCCCTGGCCACAGAAGGTTTTTTCTCTCCTTGCCAGATTAGTCGGCCCTGGAATTTTCCCCAGCACAGATTCCAAAATCCAAGCATAGATTCCAAAACTCCGAAGGGGTGAAAGGGGAACATGCCGGCTGAGTGAATATTTTCTTGACCAGACAGACAACTAAATGAGTGTATTTCCAGTAAAGGGGTTGGGGTCAGCCAACCCAGCTTCTGGTCATCGCTTTGCCAGTAACTTCCTATAACCCCGGGCGGGCTGCTCAGGGCCTCTGCTTGCCCAGCGGCAAGATTGAGACAGCATTCCTTTCTGCTTCAGCAGGAAGGAAGAGGCCTTTTCTCCCATGGTGGGGTGGGGGACACAGCTTCCTCAGCACACACAGGATCTGGAGTGGTGCTGTACAAGCCCGCCCTGGCATCCACAAGCTATGTTCTCTCTTTTTTCTATAGAGTCATTCCCTGTTCCTAGGAGGCTGCCTCTGGCCACAAAAAAGTATGGCCATCTGGCTGGCCTGCATGTATTCCCCTGCTGGCAGCATCTTAAGGCTTGTGCCCCCAGAGGGCGGGAGGTGTGGTGGCCGTGTCATCTCACTTAGTGGAAGCAGGAAGGTAGGAGACACGTGTAAAGAGCATGGGGATGGCGGCAGGGTCCCTGCTTACCCACAGCTGTGTGATTCTGGGCAAGTCCCGTCTTTCTTTCCCTTGGGGTTCACATCTTGTTTCATTTATTAAATGAGTACAATAGCACCTCTCTTATACAGCAGGTGTGCGGACCGATCGAAACAACCTTTTAAAGAATCAAAGTTAGGAAACGTAACTTTCTCTCCCCTTTTTCTTGTCCTTCTCTTCCGTGCCCCTCCTCCGAGGCTGGGATAATGAAGATGCATGGAGCGATCTGTGGATGGAGGAGGAAGATTTATGTCAGCATCTGGTGAGTAATAATGACGGGTGATATTTGCTGAGCACATACTCTATGTCAAACATGTTTCTGAGTACTTTCTATGCATGCTCTTATTCAGCCATAGGAGGAGGGGGTATGATTATTCGTCTAATTACAGAGACAGGCCACTTAAGCACAGAGAGGTCATGTAAATGGCCTGAGGTCACACAACAGGTTGACAGCCAAGCCAGAATTTGAACCCAGGAGAATTTGGCTCTAGAGTGTATTTCCTTAACCACCGTATGGTGTTCCCTCCTGAACTGGCCAGCTTGAGATCGTTAGAATATTTAAGAGAACCATCTGCCCTGGTGGAGCTTCTGGGGAGAAGAGAAGAAAAGGAAATAATGTTTACTGAGTTTTGAGTCTGCCCACCTGCAGAGGCAAAATTCCCTGGAGCATCAAGAGAAGGTCCAGATCTCAGCCTCAGAAGACTTATTTGCTGTATGACTTCAGCAAGTTACATAACCTCTCTGAGTCTCTGCTTCCTGATTGGCAAAATGGAGCTCATGGTTGCTATACCGAAAGGTAGCTGTGAAACAGGATAATGCATGCCAAGTGCCTCACGCATAGAGAATATCTGGTATGTGGTAGCTTCCTAAATATAGGGATGCTTATATTTATGTAAATTCTGGCATATGGAAATACTGATATTTAATTTGTTCCTCACATCCTGTAAGCGAAGCATAATTTATCCCCATTTTATAGCTGGAAAAACTGAGTTCAGAGAGGTTAAAAAATTTGCCAAGATCCCTAGTGGGAAGGTGGCAAAGCTGCAGCTGGAGCCCTCAAGACTTTCAACCCCAAATTCTGTCATTGCCACTGGGGTGAGCGTGAGAGCTGTCCTCTGCAGCTAAGTGGCTTTACCCAGAACACCCCTGCCCGATCACCCGCCTTTCAGCCCTGATGAGTTCTCCATCATATAGTTACACCCTTTTCTGGGTGGATAACATTCACATGCCAGCTTGAGCTCACTTCTAATGGCCTTCTGGAACCAGGCTTGGTCTGGCCTCCAGGGTCATGAGCTAGTTTATTAGACCCTGGGATGTAGGACTCACTGGAAGTCCTCCCTCTTCACCTCTCTCCCTGCACCCCACTCTTTGCTTTCCAGCAGCCTCACCCCTCTACCCCGAGGGCCCTCTCCCTTTCCGCAGGATCTCAGAGTGAGCCATGGGGACGACGGGAGACCAAAAGACTCAGTCTAGCAGATGCTGTCCTTACCCCTCTCCTGTCACCAAAGCCCTCTGGGGGCCACCTACAGTTTACTAGCCTATGGCTCCCTTGTACAGCACCTGTGCCTCTTGACAGGGGACTTTTCCTGGCTGTAGGAGTGTGACCAGCGTTCAGCGGGTCAGGCCAGAGGTGCTGGAGTTAATGCTTGGGCAATCAATGGATAACTGTTCCAGCTTCCTTGCCATTAAGTGGGGCCAGTCTGAGGTCTGGGGTATGTGCGAGCAGAACTGTGAGGGTCTCATTGGGTTAAAGGTACAGTTGTCCAGGCAGGCAAATGGCCCATGAGCCCCTCCGGGTGGGCATGCCTCCCTTCCCCATCAGACTGCCTGTTTCCCACTCTGCTTCCCGGATCACCCCCCAAATAAACTACTTGCGCCTAATCCTTGCCTCAGGGTCTACTTTTGGGGGAACCTAAATTAAGACCCCAGACCCTGCCGGCCATGTCAACTATTGGGCTGTCTGTGTTTGGTGCAATAGCAAGATGGTGAGCTCCTTATTCAGGCAGATGTCGGCTCGGATCTCTGAGCTGTGCCTGGAAGCTGTGTGCTCTTAAGCAAATGACTCACCTCTCTGAATCTCTGCTCGCTCATCTGTAGCTTATGGAACGTCTGTCCATAGAGCCCGTGAGATGGAATGCCTGCAGATGGTCGGTGCTTAATGGATGTTGCTTGTTCTCAAGGCAGACGGTCCCAAATCAGCATCTCTCTTGAGCTTCAGACCTGCTGGGCACCGCCATTTTGCCCAGCATCAAGCATATCTGTCCTGTATTCTCATTCCTGAGTCTCTGGCCAAGGCCCTCTGACTTGTTTTCACTACTCCCTCTTCCTCCTGTCACATAACCGCCATTTCTGGAGGACTGGGGACATCCTCTGAACCTGAGTTCTTCCGACCCCACTGCTGGCCCTGCTCTGTGTGATCACACTTGGCTTCTACTTTGCTGCAGCCACAGGCAGCAGGTTGTACCTAGGCAAGTCAAATTGCCCCTCTGAGCTTTATCTCTTCCTTTGGAAAGTAGAGGGGCAAGGTTGTTTTAAGGGCTAAAGTATCCAGTACAATGTGTGGTAAATAATCAGAGCTTTGGTACACGTTAGAACCTTCTTCTCCAGCCAACCCGTGCCATTGGAACCAGGATCTTGTTAAAATGCAGATTCTGATCCAGCAGGTCTGGGGTGGGGCCTGGGGTTCTGCATTTGTATCAGGTTTTCAGGGGATGCTGGGCCCACACTTTGAGAAGAGGTTTTAGAACTGCCTTGTCTGCTTCCGAGCATCCTCTGTGGTTCTGATGTTCTCACCTGAAGCTGTTGCCTACTGCTTAGTGAGAATAACAATAGCTAACTCTTCGTGAATACTTACCATGTGCCAGGCACTGTTCTACGGGCTCGCCACATCTTCACTCAGCTCATTCTCTGAGATGAACACCAGCAGGGGCACAGAGAGGGTCAGTGAAGTGCCCAAGTCACAGCGATAGCAAGTGATGGAGACAGATGTCAGACCTGAGGCTGTGGGCTTGACCTTGACTGCTCTGCTGGCTCCTCTTACCGAAAGAAGTTCCTGCCCCTCAGCCTGGAATTCAAGGGACGTGAGGAAGGACTGTCCCTGTGGTCCCTGAAGGAAGGTCCCTAGGGGAGGTGGAGTGTGAGAAGGTGGGGCGGGGGCACCAGCTTAAGAAAGGACTTCTCTAAAGTACTTTTTGTCTATGGCCCTGGGAACTCAAGGATCAATAGAATTAGAGGCCAGAGAGAATGGGGCTGGGAGGGCAGATGCCTGGGGCAAGAGGAGAGGGCAGAGGGGAGAAGAGCAGAGGGGAGGCAGGCCAGGCAGCTGCCCCGGGAAGCTCTGCCACAGAGTCCAGCGCAGCTGGCGGCCCAGACTCTGCTGTGTGTGCTGACATTTAGGCCTGTCGCTGATGATTGGACCCATTTTAGAAAAATGCATATATTTTGCACATCTATTTTCTTCCACCCATCATTCAGGGCTGTCGTTCCCCGGAGGAGGCCAAGGGTGCAATCACTGCCATAACAGCTTAAGTGCCTTTTGGAGACTCCCGTCTCTGGTCTGATCTGCGGCTCCACCCCCGCAGCTGGGCCCCGTCTCTCCTGCTCATCTCAGTCTTAGCCTCTGTCTGTCTCTCTCTCTTTCTCTCCGTGCTGTCTCTCTTTGTCTCACCCTCTTTGTCTCTCTGTCTAGACTGGCTTTTCTCTGTCTCTCTCTCTGTCTATCCCTTTTTTTTTCTCTGTCTCTTTCTCTCTCATTGTCTCTCCCATTTCTTTCTGTCTCTGTCTTTTTCTGTCTATCTTTCTTTGTGTCTCTATCTCTGTTTGTTCCTGCCTCTGTCTCTGTCTCTCTATGTCTCTGTGTCTCTATCTGTGTTTCTCTGTCTTTGTTTGTATCTCTCTCTCTCTGTCTTTATCTCTGTCTCTCCCCTTCCTCTGAATGTGTGTCTCTCTGTCTCTTTTCTATCTCTTACCTCATTTCCGTTCACTCACCCCTCGTTCAGGCCTGATCGTGGTCTCTCTGTTTTGAGGGGACCAGACTGGACTAGAGAGTTCTCCCCCAGAATTCCTCTCCCAAGTGACCCAGTCACTATCCCCTCCACCCTCCATCTTCAAACCTCTCCGAGGAGCCTCCTATCTCCCAAGATGTCTGATCTCAGGGTGAACTCGATTGATAGTGCCCCAAACTGCCTTCAGTAGCTGACCACTTTTCTTTTCTTCCTTTCTCCTTTCGCCCTCTCTCCCTCCCTTCCCCCTCCCCAAGCCAGCCCCTTCTCAGTCCCCTCCCTTCTCTTTCCAGACTCCTCCCTGCCATCCTCCCCTCTGAGTCTTGCCTTCTCAGTGCTCAGGAACATGGCCGTCTCCTTGAGTCTCTTTTTTATTTTCCTGGAAACAAATGGGTGTGCATCCAGATGTGGGGGCTGCCTGGGGCTGTCAGCTCCCCTGCAGGGACCTTGGTTTTGATTTTGTTTTACCAGCTCTGTGCATCCTCAGGCATTTCATAAAACCTACAGCCTTTCTGAGTCGGCGGGGGCTGGGCCCCTGACTTGGTGAGGCATCAGAGCCTATGATGGAGCCACAATTCACTGCTCCACATCGTCCCACATTCAAGGTCACCGCAACCTTGGGTGAAACTGGCTGCTGGCATTGCTGTTGCCCGTGGCGTAGGTGTGTTCCCAGAGCCTCTCCTGCTTGGCTAATAACCAGGTGAGGGTAGAGGCAGGAGGAATGAAAGTCTCTATTCACGGAGGCCAGAGGGGGCAGAAGAACCATGTGACCACCGCCTCGGGGGTGCTGTGGAGCCCCAAGACTAAGAGAAGATGGCCACCCCAGCCCTCGCCTCTCTTGCAGGTTCACTGGCAAAGGGTCTGCCAACAGAGCTGGCACAGACCCTCCTCCCCAGGAGGGGCAGCCCTGGAATGAATGACATGTGCCTCCCCTTCTTCCTGTGGCCTGAGTGATGGGGTCCCCTAGTTGTTCAGAGCTCGAGAGCCCAGGCCAGAGAAGGGTGCTATATAGTAGCCGCCATACACAAGACTGCCAGGAGGCAGCTGTGGGCACCCCTCATTGCTGAGTGCAGCTCTGAGAGCTCCACAGACCCGGGGGAGGTGGGCTTACACCTCAGCCAGTCCTCTGGGGCGGCGAGGGGTCCAGTAAGGGTCTCTGCCTCTGCCCAGGTCACTGAACACAAGGACACGATGGTACAGTGGCCCAAGGTGGCCAGCAACCAGCCCCATCGATCTCTGCAAAGCCATCACGAGGGGTGGGGTGTCTGTAGATGGCGAATGGGGACCAGGATTCACTTATGGTCGGGAATCACAACAGGCAGAGATGGAACTTCCGGGGATGAGGACTCTGTTGCTGTCAGGCTCACACCAGCAGCCATCATGTGTCTGGCTGGTCTGCCTTTTTCGAGACAGGATGTGCCTCAGGTGACAATGCAAACTGTACCAGAACTTGAGGCCTTCTCCCTTCCAGTGACTGTAGTATTTGGGCTGGTGTCTGAGAGACAGCTGAGGTGTCTGGACTGACCTGGGTCCCAACTGTGAAGGTGGCAAAATTGACTTCGATATTCCCTCCTTACCCTTCAAGGCCTGGCTGCAGTGCCAACACCCCCTAGAAGCCTCCCATGACTTCCCCTGAGAAAACAGTCATCCCTTCTGTGACCCCACTGTGCTCTCTCCTACTTTAGAATTTCAGTTCTTTCTTCCCTCCAGTATGCCATTCCAGATGGAGCTGGGGCTCTTCCATAGCAGATTCTGCCCCACTTGTTTCTGTGTCTTCCTGCCCGGCATAGGGCCAGGCCGGAAGGACTTGCAGAGTTTGTCAGGTGAGTGAACGAGCAAGTGGACGAGTTAACAAAGAATCCATCTCCCTCCCAGCTGGGCTCTGTTTTCCTCACCCCTCCTCCCTTCAATCCGAGGTTGAATAAACCCTGCTTTCCAGCCTATTTTGGACACAGAATCCTCAAATTCAGAGCCAAAAGCAGACGGTCACCTCATCCCCTGTGACACTCAGCTGGCTCTCTCCAAATGTGTTTCCTACCACTTAATGTGGGTCCATCCACTTGCTGCTGAGATATTAATGCACTTTAGGGGTCAGTGGAAAACACACTGACTGCACTGTTAATAGGGCAAAGCCATTCGAATTTCATGCCTATATGGGCTTCCTTCTATTAAGGCAAAGAGAGGGAACAAAATTTTTTTTTTTTATTTCTTCCAGAAAACAGGCACAAAGCATTGTGCCAAAGAGGCTTTGGTGGGATTGCTGGCAGGTGGCAGATACAGCAGGAAGGAGGAAGTAAGCTGAGGAGGCAGGTGATTTGATGGGGTTGTTGTTTGCTGATCTGGCCTGGCTGGATGTTTATGCTGATGACTATCCGAGAGCCTTCGGTACTTAAAAAATCATCATCTGCTTCAGTGTTGCTATTAGCTTGCAAAAATGTGAAACCACAAATATTTATTGAATGTATGGATCATTTATTCGTTATATTTTTAAAAGAGGAATTGCTGCGAACAGTCATTGGAGCTTCCCAGTTTAAATGGCAGTATGTGACATGGTGGATGGGAAACTAAGATTCTAAAACATTGAGTTCAGAATGTAGGGCTCTTGTAGATTACCAAAAAAAAAAAAGGCCCTAATTCTGCCTCCTCCTGTACCCACACATTATGCATGTGACTTTGCAAATGTTCTCATCAAAAAGTGCAATCCATTTTGCTACCCCCTGAATCTGGGCTGACCTCGTGATTCCATTGACCAAAAAATTGTAGCAGAAGTGACAGAGTGCCAGTTCCCTGAGGCCATACAAAATTTTGTGTGCTTGAGCTCTCTCTCTCTCTCTGCTCTTCCGTCTTCACCAAGCTCTTCTGCTGGAAAATAAGAGACTCTATGGGGCTGAACTGAGTCATCCCAGCAAAGGCCACCCTAGACCAGCCAGCCCCGCAGCTGACTCAGCAATTGATGACAGATGCAAGAGAGAGCCCAGCCTCGGTCAGCAAAACCTGGCCCAGATCAGCAGCTGACCACAGCCTAATGAGAAATAGTAAATAGCCGAAGTTTTAAACGACCACGTCTCGGTGATGTGCACTGTACAGCATCGTTGTGGCAATAGATAACTGATGTGAGAACCATATGACTGTTCCTATTTAACTGGCAGCTTTCATCTCACTGCTCAACTCATGGCGAATGGTAATAAATACTTGCTGAGTGTATGACTGTGCTTTTGAAAGCACTGATATTACTGCTTATCCTTCCTCTAAGCCCTTCCTCATACTCTTCTCTCTGTCTAAAATACTCTCTTCCATTTTTTTTTTTAACCTGGTCAGCCTCTCTTTTTCTATCAAAGCTCTGTCCAAATGTGATCTGTTCTCCTTGGCTTCCTTTGACTCATCCCTCCCACCCCAGCAGAATGAAGCTCTCCCATCTCAATCTTCCCGAGCACGGGGGAGGCTTTGTGCTGAGCATTATCACAGTTTGAAGTGCCTTGGTTACTTGGGTGAAATTTCTCCCATCACTGGACTGTGAACTCCTTCAGGATAGAGAGTCTTACTCATCTCAGCAGCCTGGGTGCTGATTCATTCATTTGTTCATTCATTCATTCACTCACTCATTCACTCAATAAATAGTTGTTGAGTACCTGCCATATGCCAGGCTTGGGACTAAGCACTGAGGACACAAACGTGATACAGATGTGGTCCCCACACTCATAGGCTGACATTCTGGCCAAGGGTAGGAGAAAGATTGTCAATAAAGAAATAAGTAAATAGGAAAAGCATCTGGTAGTGATATGTGTTATTCAGAGAATGGAATTAAAGATGGTGTGATGGAGAGGGCATGGTGGTCAGGTAGGTCCTTCTAAGGAGGTGGTGGTTAAGCTGCCATCTAAATGGCAAGAAGAGGTCAGCCCCTCAAAGGTCAAGGGGAAGAGAATTTTAGGCAGAGGGAACAGGCAGAGCAAAGGCTCTGAAGCAGGAATGAGCTTTGGGGAATGAAAAGATGAATGTGAATGAAGGATGCAGTGGAGCAGGGAGAGAGAATGAGAGAGAGGGAGGGGGAGAGAGAGAGAGAGAGAGAGAGAGAGAGAGAGAGAGAGAGAGAATGAAGCAGAGGGTCAGCTGGCTGGGTTATATTCGGTCTGACTTGTAAGAGGTTTGGATTTATTTCCTGTGTGTTGCTGTCTTAGTCTTAGTTTGGGCTACAATAACAAAATACCACAGACTTGGTGGCTTATAAACAACAGACATTTATTTCTCACAGTTCTGGAGATGAGAAGTTCAAGATCATAGCTCCAGCATGTTCAAATCCGGTGAGGCCCCTTGTCCAGGTTGCAGATTTCTAACTTCTTGTCGTGTCCTTGCATGGTGAAGGGGATGAGGGAGCTTCCCTGGGGTCCCTTTTATAAGGGCACTAATCCCATTCATGAGGGCTCCACCCTCATGACCACAGCACCCCTCAGAAGCCCCACCTCCTAAACCATCATATTGGGAATTAGGTTTCAACATATGAATTTGGAAAAACACAGGCATTTAGTCCATAGTATATGGTAAACCGCTAGGAGGTTCCAAGTTGCAGGGCATCATGAATAATTTATGTTTACAAGGATTCCTCTGGCTACAGTGAGTGGGGGGCCAAGAGGGCAATCTGAAATCAGATTGGAGGCTTAGCCAGTTTTCCAGATGAGACGTAGCTGTGTATAGGGAGGTGGCAGTGGACAAGAAGAGAAGTGAGTGAATTCAGGATGAGTTTTGAGAGTCAAGTCAACAAGCCGTGCAATTGGATGTGGAGAGATGAAGGAAAGAGATGAATCAAAGATAACAGCTAAATGCTTGACCCAGCCAGCTGGTTGAAAGTGGTACCATTTCCTGAGAAAGAGGAAGGAGCATGTTTTGGAAGAAAAAAGCAAAAGTTGGGCGTCAGCCACATGAAGTTAGAAATGCATATTGGATATTCAATGGGAGAAGGGATTAACAATAGGGATGAATAGCTGAGTCTGGAACTCCAGACAAGTTAGAGAGTCAGAGATTTGAGAGTCAAGCTGGAAACGAATTGAATTGGTCATCCCGGTCCTGACTTGGCGAGAGGCAAAGAGGCTGTGATGAAAGCAAGGGGACAGAGCCACTGCTTAATTCCCAGCCCGGTGTGTCTGGAGTTTGGCGTTTTTGTAGGGATGGGTTCCGAGTCCCCAGGACATTTGAATGGCCTGGGAGAGGCACAGAGGGCTCAGTGAGGTCACATTTCTTCTGCCCTGGAAGGGAGGAGAAGCCCACGTCACTCTGATCCAACAGAGGTGGGTGAGGACCCTTGCTGGTGATGGACCCTCCCAGCCCTCTCTCCTCTGGCTCCTCTGGCCTCTGCTTCTCCCTGGCAGACATGATGCTCTGTGTTCACCTGTTCCAAGGTACACATGACGACTGCTTCCCCACCTCTCTTGCACTTAGGTTAGGGCCACATGACTATTTCTGGCCAATGGAATATGTAGACTTCACCTTTAAAAGCATCCTGTGTCATTATATGAACTTCCTATTGAGGCTGTAACAAATTACCATAAACGTAGTGATTTAAAACAATGCAAATTAATTAATGTTTTTAGACTGCTAGTGGCTAGAAGTCTGAAATGAATCTTACAGTGCTGAAAGTGTTGGCTAGGCCAGTTCCTTCCGGAGGCTTCAGGAGAGAATCTGCTTCTAGATATGGCCTACCCTCCTTGGCTATGGCCCTCTCTCTCCTTGCATCACCCCAGTCTCTTGCTTTTGTCATCACATCTCCTTTTATCGCCTTCTTGTTTCAATCTAAGGACTCTCATGATTACGTTGGGCCCACGTCAATAATACAGGTGATTTTCCCATCTCGAGATCCTTAAATGAATCGCCATCAGTAAAATCCCTTTTGTCACATAAAGTGACATCACAGATTCTGGGGACTGGGAAGTGGACATCTTTGGAGGGCCATCATTCTGTCTACTGCAGTGATCCTCCAGCTCCATCCCCCACTGCCTCAGAGACTCTAAAGACTATGGTTTCCAGTTGGTATAGCTACAAGAGGAAAGATGACTGCCCAGACTATCTTGGGCTTTTCATGGCCCCAAATATATTTGTTCTGTGTCAAGGCAATAAGACTCTAGGGTTACTGTGTTATGGCAGCATAGCCTGTCCCATCTAGACTAGAACAATCTTCCATGGGGTCTCCTTGGTCACCCTCAAGTTTTGGCCACAGCTCAGAGAGGCCCCTCCCAGGGACTCTTAGTCCTTCCCTCTGAGCTAGTAACTGAATGGCATGGGGATCTTCTAGTGGCTGAGTAGAGAGCCCTATAACCTCTATCGCTGACGTACGTGTGTTGGACATTGATTGAAGCTTTAACTATGCTTGCATGGTGTAGGGCTTTCCGTGAGCTTCGATGATCTGCCGTAAGAGATTTAAGTGTCAGATAGCCGCTGCCCTTTTATCCTGAGTCCCAGAACAAACACCAACCCGCAGCCTCGAGTTTAGCCCAGTCGACCTGTCCCCTGATGGTCTGCCCAATGAGCCCAGACTGGATCAGCTTTCCCACTTCATCCTGAACAGAAACATAGTCATAACTGCTTATTGTTGCAAGCCACTGAGGTGTGGGTTGATTTGTTATGCAGCATTGTTATGGCAACAGCTTACCTTGGATTTCCTGAGAGCTTCTGGCAACTTCCCACAGCTGGTTGTTAGGATTTGGGTCAGAGCTGCACCTCCACCCCTCAATCATCTCCTTCATCCCCCCCGCCCCACCCATACCTGTCCCAATGCTGGACGCCAGCGGGCGCCCAGTTGCTGCTATAGAGCAAATGAGGAATACAGAGCCACAGACAGAGGTGGGGAAAATCGTTCCGTTCGTTTTAATTAAACCGACTGAAGAAGCCAAGACACAGACAGAAAGAGACTAAGAACAAGACTGGAAATATTTTAGAAAAGAAACGAAAAGCGATCGCAGAGATGTCAGTGCCGGATGGAGTGGCGGGAGCGGGAGCTGGGCCTTCACGTCAGCTCCAGGACCACTGTCAGGGCGAGCACCACGGTGAGCCGGACGCCAGCGGGGCCAGATGCGGAACCTGTGTCAGCAGCAGGGAGCGAGGTCAGAGCCTGCAGAGCCATCGTGTCGCTTGCTGATGGGCCTGGCGGGGGGTGGAGCCTGGGAACAGCAGAGCTTCAGACCCCAGCAAAGAGTCTGAATCACTTCAGCATCGGGAGGCGCTGGGTTCAAATCCCAGCTCTGCCACCTGTCTCCCATACCTGAATGCCACTCCTACTTTGCCCTGGGCCTGATCGGTGGAGGTCAGGCTTCCTAGTGGCCATCAGGACCCTCCAGTGGGGACCAGGAGTGGAGGCCTCCATTGTGAACTGGGAGGTTGGCTCCATGTGTGGCTGGGAGGGCTGGCTGGACTGAGGGCAGTGTCTGGGTCCCATGGGGTGGTACCCAGGTCAAGGGACAGCCTGGGGAGGGCAGTACGAAGGGCTGCAGCAGAGGCATCTGTCTGTGTTCCCACCTGCCCTGTAGAGTGGTCCAGAGCCCTGGACACAACTCCATGGACAATGCTGGACACATTTTCTTGGGGCCGGGGCAGCTGAACTGTCTGAGCTGGGAGCACTGGAGTCACCGTGGACGGTGGTGGGGACATACTTAGTCCCTGAGAATTCTCAGTGCTGCTTTGAGGGTGCTGAGCTCCCTTTCTTATCTCAGTGTCTGCTCCTAACCACCTCTGACTCAGACTCTTTGGAACCAGAGGACAATTGCCTGCGGCTTGTGGGAGGGGCCAGGGTAGGCAAACGGGCAGTTTGGGGACCGGAGCTTCCTGGAGCCTTGATGGTCACTCACATGTGGGCAGGAAGCTCTGAGATGGAGACTTACCATTGGAATCCTCCGTTCCTCTTGGAATATTTGGGTTTTCTGGTGGAAAGAGCAGAGGGAGAAGTGGGAAGGGATGGCGTGCAGCACGCAGGAAGGGGCTCCCCCTTTTCCACCGCCTGCTGTGTGGTGTCATGGGCACGGCCACGGTCATACAGCCTCCGTGGGCTGAGCAGTGTCAGCCCCATTGTACAGATGAAGAAACTGAGGGAGGGAGGTGAAGCAGGGTGCCCAAGGCTGCCCAGCTGCTCAGCGGTGAGCTGGGACTTGAACCCAGAGCTCTCTGGTTTTAGCTGCTCCGCTATAATGCCTCCATGTGGGGCACCCTTTCAGGGTGGATTTAGGGGACTCGGGCCCTTGCTGCTCCCTCCTCCTCCTCCTCCTCCTTGCCGGGACCGTGCGGACCAGGCCCTGTCCCCGGGGAAGCCCTGAGCCCCAGCCGGATCCAGCATACCGAACACGATGAGCCGGGTGTGCGTGTCGGTGGAGCCCAGCGGGTTCTGAGCCGTGCAGCGGTACATGGAGCCGTTGAGCTCGGCGGGCACCCGCTCCAGCACCAGCTCCTTCCCGCCGAACTCCGCGCTGCCGTCCAGCAGGCGGCTCCCGACCCGCGTCCACGTGAACATGGGCTCGGGGAAGACTTCGTTCTGTTGGCCAGAGCGGGGGAGAGTCGGGTCACAGGTAGAACCATTCTGCGGGAGCGAGGAGGGGACAGAGGCATGGCCGGACCAGGGCCGGCAACGCATTCTCCTTGGATGGGTCGGGAGGGACTGACTGCCTGGAGCGCCAGACAGAAAAGGGCTGGGAAGAATGTCAAGGTCTGTGAGCGATGTCTGCTCCAAGCTCTAGAAGAGTGAGTAAAAACCCACGCACTCTTGTCATTCCTCCTAGAACCCAATTCTGGTGGACTGAGACCCACGGTCTGGGCTGGGGGTGGGGGTCAAGTGAAGCGTCTCAGAGCATGCTGCCAGGGATGCTGGTGCCACCTGGTGCCACTCCCACCTCCCACCACCCTCCCAGACGCTCAGAGAGAGGCCGACCTGAAAGCCGTGCACCAGGATCCTCACTGTGTCCCCGACCCGGGCTCTGCTGGGCGTCATCACGATTTTGGGTCCTTTGGGAGCCACTGTAGGGAGAGGAAGCTCATGTATGTGAGGGGAGGGGGGACTGAGCAGGGACAGAGAGGGCAGGGGAAAAGGAAGAAAAAGTCGCAGGCCAGCAGTCAGCACCCTTGGGGGCGGGGGCTGCTGAGATAGGAGCTCTGGGGATGCGCATTCGTTTGTCACTGGACTCGCCTGCATTCATTCTCTCCCATTTCCTGACCCCCTGGCATGAGTCTGGGACCTGGGGATTCAACACTGTATGGAATACGGTCTCTGCCCTGTGAGGGTCACTCTCGGTGGGGATGAAAGACGAGCACCAGCCGATGTGACAAGGGTCCGATCAGTGGAGTTTTTCTGGAACCTCGAGGTGGGGGATGGGTAGAGGTGGGCAGGGTGTGGGGGGACCATCTCCATCCTTGGGCCTCTGTCCCTCCCCCCTGCCTCTTTTCCTCACATCCTTGTATCGTCTCTTTAAAATGCCCTTACATTGCCGAGTCTGGGAGACCAGATACCCAAGGCCGTTGCTGTCATGGGAACAGAAAGCATCAGGATGGAATTGCCACTGGGGTCACTGGGTCCATCCTTTTAGATTTCAGATTGGGAAACCGAGGCCCATGGACAACAAAAGGGCCTATCCAAGGTCACCACAGAAGCCATGTCCCCTGTCTCCCCACTTTCAGGCCAGGACACTTTCCCTCGGAATCGTTCAGGCATTCACCCACTCTTGCAACAAATAATTATTGAGCCGACCACATGCCAGGCCTTGGTGCGGGGCTGGGGACACAGTGGTGACCAAGATCCAGCATCTGAGACCTCGGAGTGCACGCTTTAGTAGGGAGATATTTGATAGGTACACAAGGGCGTAGACGAGAAACTATTGGGGAGTGTCACATTGTGCAGAGTCAGACCCAAGGAGGGGACACTTCCTCTGGGACGTGAAGCTTGTGAGGCGGGAACAGCCAGAGCATGGCGCTGAGGCAGGAGGTCAGGGGGCTGGGGACAGATCCTGTAGCACTTGCTGGGCTGGAGGGAGGTCTTAGGGGTTCGGTCACAGTGCCATGCTCTGTGCCACTCTCTGTGGACATCTCCTAGGGGCGGAGGCTGGACAAAAGCTTTGTTCCCAGACCTTAGGCCTGGCCTGGGACTCTACCCCCATCTGCCCTTGCCTACTCCCCTAGCCTCTCCTCCCACTCAGACGCTGAGCAGAAATCAGAGCAGCCGGCAGATGCGGGTGGTCTCCCTGGCACTGCCAAGTTCATTCTCTGAGAAGGAGACCAAAGGACTATTAATTAAACCACAAGCAAGACATCTGAAGTGCCACATGGGGCTCAGGGAGCCGTCAGTGGGGAATGCTGGGCCTGCTTTGAGTTGGGGAACAGCGGGGAAGGCGAGGGTGGTTTTTGTGGCTGCATCCGTTAAGAGTAAGAAAGGCGAGCCCGCCTGGGGCACAGAGAGCCGGTTCTAATCTGTTTTGTGTGCCCTTGGATAAGTCACTTCACCTGGCTTTCCCCAAATACAAAATGAGAACCATAATAACAACTTGTGCCTGACCACCACCTTGTTTGTTAGGAATATCGGGAGATGGAGGGTTGAGACCTAACATTTGCTGGGAATGTACTAACTGCCAGACACTGCTCACGCCTCGTGCATGATCTCATTGAACCTTCCAGCATTTGAGATTGTCCCCAAAAGGTCACGAAGGGCTTGAGCTACTTTATTGCCTTTTTCGAGTTCTGTGTAGGTCAGTTTGCACATGGGAGGAACTCACAGGATAGTGTGGCCCTGGCTTATTTTGTCTGGTCTTCTGTCCCGCTGGGGCTGCACTGTGCTGCTGCAGCCAGCAGAGGGCGCAGAAGGGCATCCTTGTCTCTTAGACGCGTGAATCCCTCCCTGGAAGACAAGGTGGGACACCTTTCCCCTTCCAGGTCAGATTCCTCGCTGCCCTGTTTTCTAAAAGTCTCACCTCCTTCCTTCAGGCTCAGGCCCGGGCACATTGACCCTGAGGGGAGAGACACCTGACATTCATCAGGTTCCTAAAATGCACTAAACCCCGTTTTAGCGCGGTCACACCCATCCTAATACATAGGAGGCAGGTTACCATGAAGCCCATTTTTGCAGGCTATACAACTGGCCCTAGGGAGGGCAGTGGTTGGCCCAAAGTGACACAGAAAGGGAGTAGTGGAAGCAGGACTCGATGGCACACAGGGAGTAGTGGAAGCAGGACTCGATGGCACACAGGTCTTCAGAGGGAAGCCAGGAGCCCAGGGTGGAGGACAGGGAGAGCTGATGCCTTCTCCCACCTGGGCAGCCAGGCCCCCTCCCCTGCCACCTGAGCTGTGGTTCCTGGTGGCTCCTGTGTGGAGCCGGCCCTTAGGGGTAGAGGAGGGCAGGCGAGGGGTCTGCTTTGCCCTCATTTCTCCAAGCCTGATCCTTGAGCAGCTGCTGACGGACAAGCGCCTTTGCAGCAGATGGCCCCATCTTCACTGCTGTGCCAAGATGTGACATCCGGAAGCCGGGCCAGTCGCTGTCACCCTCGCACTTCCGCCACCACCCTGGAACACCACCATTAGCAGCTGCTGACGCCGAAATCCTGGCCGCCATTGCCTGCTCCCAGAATACACACTGAGAGTACCGGAAGGAATGTTCTCAGCCCAGACGCTTTCACTACTCCCCAAACCTGGACATGGAGAAAGAGGGGAGTCCAGAGACCCAGGATTGAGGCCCAGCCTTCTACCCTCTGGATGCATCACTTGGATGAGTCAATTCAACTTGTTGGTCCTCAGTTTTCACACCTAAAAATGGGTGGAATAAGCTACCGCCCTGTCTGATGAGTTGCTCTGAAAATGGTAATGGGGAGAGATAGGAGACCGTAATGTGAATGTAAAGTGGTGTCTATCTGCTCAGGAGAATGCTGCCCTCTTTACCTCTGTGGAGCATTCAGCCACAAAAATAGACTCGTAAAACCTTATGGAAAAGGTTCTCTACGCTTTCCCCAGGACTTCTGGGTGTTCACTAAGACCATCACCCACCCATGCACCTGTCCGTCCATCCATCCATCCACCACCCACTCATTCATCCATCCATCCATCCATCCATCCATCCATCCATCATCCATTTATCCACTCACTCATCCATCATCCATCTACCCATCCATTCATCCATCCACCCATCCATCATCCATCCATCCATCTATTCATCCATCCACCCACCCACTCATCTGTTCATCCATCCACCCACCCCTCCCACACACCTCCCATCCATCCATCATCCATCCATCCATCCATCCATCCATCCATCCATCCATCCACCTACCTACTCTAACCATCCATCCATCATCCATCCACCCATCCATCATCCATCCACCCATCCATCATCCATCCATCCACCCATCCACCCATCCATCAGCCATCTACCCATACATCCATCCATCCATCCATCATCCATTTATCCACTCACTCATCAATCATTCATCCATCCATCCATCCATTCATCCATCCATCCACCCACTCATCTATTCATCCATCCACCCACCCCTCCCACACACCTCCCATCCATCCATCATCCATCCATCCATCCATCCATCCATCCATCCATCCATCCATCCATCTATCCATCATCCATTCATCTATCTATCCATCATCCATCCATCCACCCACCCATCCATCATCCATCTATCCATCCATCCATCTGTCCATCATCCATTTACCTACCCACTCATCTATCCATCCATCCATTCATTCATCCATCCATCCAGCACTCATAAACCTACCAATCCACTCACCAGCCCATTCATTCATCTGTTCTACCTATCTAGTTTTTTATTTATTGGTCACTATGTAGGGCAATGTTGAGGACCAATGATAAATGATAATGGTAACTTACATTTACTGAGTGCTTACTCTGTCACTGTGTTAAGCACATTGTATGCACAGCCCTAATTAATCTTCACAATAACCCAGAATAGTGTTCATGAATTGTTATTAAATTAGCATTCATTAAGTAACATGTTAAGGATTGTTCTGAGCCCTGTATCATGTAAACATGGCAGGTAAGGATCCTGTGCTCGTGCAACTTAAATTCCAGTGGAGGATCCAAGAAATGAGGAAATATATAATATACTTGTAGGTGAAAATACATACAATGCCTGAAAGCAAAGCAAGGTAAGATGCTGATGGGTCCAGCAGGAAGAGCCTGTTTGAGATAGGGTCGAAGATTTGAGTAGAAGATTTGAGCAGAGATCTTAATGAAGGAGGGATTGAGAATATTGGGTTAAGATTCTGGGCACAAAGGAAAGAAGGCCAGTGCCAAGTCACAGAGGAGGAGCTGAACTGGGTATATTCGAGGAAGATTAAGGAGGACCCTGTGGCTGGAGCAGATGGAGCAGAGGTGAATGATACATGAACACCACTGAGGTTTAGTTTTTGATGTGATGCCGGTCACACAGGGAAATGCACTGTTCTTAAGTACACAATGTGATGAATCTTAATAACGAGAAACGCCTACGTGACTACCACCCCAGTCAACCTCTAACGCATTCCCGTCCCTCCAAAAGCTTCCCTTACGCCTCCCTTCAGCCAGTTTCCACTTTCCATAGGCAAACATCGTTTTGATTTATACCCCTCTCAATACCCTCTCAGAGATTTGCTTTATGTTCTAGAAGTTCACATAAGAGGCATCATTCAGTGTGCCCTCTTTGCTGTCTGGCTTCTTCCACTCGGTACGTTTTGAGTTGTATCTATGTTGTTGTGTGTATCAGCTCGTTCATTCATTTGTATGAAAATATCACAATTCTTTTAGTCTATTTTCCTAATGATAGACTTTGGGGCTACTTACAGCTTTTGTTGTTGTGATGAGTAAAGCTGCTGTGAACATTCGTGTCTGAGTCTTTGTGGACCTATGTTTTCATTTCTCTTGGGTAAATACTTAGGAGTGGAATTGCCAGGTCATAGAATTGGGGTATCTTTACCTTTGGAAGAAACTGCCAATTTTCCAAGTAGCCAGGTTGTTTCACATGCCCACCAGACATGCATGGGGGTTCTGATTGTTCTACATTCGTGCCAACATTTGGTATTGTCCATCTTTCCAATTTTAACCTTTCTAAGTGGTTGTGGAATAGTGTCTCAGTGAGGTTTTAGTCTTATTTCCCTGATGACTAATAATAATAATACGTACCTTTCTATTACAGTGATTGGCCACTCGTAGATATTGTTGTTGTTTTTTTTTCAATAATCAAGTTGCTTGTCATTATTGATCTATAGTAGTTGTTTTTATATTCTGGATACAAATCCTTTATTGTATATCTGTATTTAGAATATTTTCCTCTTAGTCTATAGTTTGCCTTTTCATTTTCTTAAAGTTGCCTTCTTATGAGCAGACTTGAATTTTGATTAAGTCCAATTTATCAATTTTCAAATTTTTATTTAATGCCTTTTGTGACCTCTTTAAGAAATCTTTGCCTACCCCGACGTTATGAAGACAAATTTGTATGTTTTATTCTAGAAGATTTATGACACTGGGTTTTACATTTAGGTCTATGATTTATCTCAAATTAAATCTGTGTGTATGCGAAGTGAAGGTCCAGGTTCGTTTTTCCCTCACGCTTCTCCAGTTGTTCCAGGGTCATTTGTTAAAAAGACTTCTTTATCCCCATTGAACAGCCTCGACACTTTTGTCAAAAATCAATTGCGTCCATATGTGAGGGTCTATTTCTGGATTCTATTCTGTTCTATCAATCTGTCCACCTTTAGAGAATTTTGGGTGCGTGTGTATTTGAGTCATGATCTGATTTATATTTTAAATGGATCAATCAGGGTGAAGAATAGAAGAGGGACACGTGGAAGCAGGGTACAGTTTGGCAGCTACTGTCATAATCCAGGTGTGAACTGATGGCAGTTGGAGTAGGTGATCAAAGAGAAAACCACAAAAAGTGGCAGGTCGGGGACAGCTTCTGAGGTGGAGCTGCCAGGGTCTGGTGACGGCTTGGACATGGGATATGAGAAAAGAGTGAGAAAAGTGGGTGACTCCAAAGGTTCTTGCTCCAGAGGTGTGCCCTCCCATGTTCTGTGTGTCCCTGACCCCAACCTGGCAAAGCTCCCTGACCTTGACCCCACAAGCCTCAGCCCTGCCATGTCAATGACCCTTACCTAGGAGCTCTCGCCTGAGCTCATGGGTCTCTTCTTTGATCCAGAAAACCTCTTTGTCACCTCCTATGCCCCTGACTGTGACCAAGAAAGTCTTTCCTGACCTTTCCATGACCTGACTCAGCAAGGATCCCGACCCTTCAACCCTTCCTTCCTTCGCTCCCCCAGCAGCCCGCCCTGTACCTTCCTGTCCCGTTTTCAGTCTCGAAAGCCTCCCGTGTTCCCCAACACTGAACCATATTCTCCATTCTGCTGTGACCGCCCGTGTCCCTGACCCTACTCTGCGAACTCCTCTGGCTTCCCTCCCATGTTCTCTGAGCCAGCTCAGCAAACGTCCATAAAAGCCCTACTCTGTGCCTCACCCCGACTCCAGTTTGCTTCATCATCTCCTCCCCATCTCCCTGGTGGCCTGCAGCCCAGGGACCTTAGTTGAAGGCTCCCACCGCCTCCCCCCACACCCCAGCTCTGCAGGGGGCCCCCAGAAGGGCACCCACCAAGCCTTACCCAGCGTGACCTCTGCCTGCATGGGCATCGACAGCGCTGGGTGCTTGACCTCACAGCTGAAGAGGGCCTCGTTGTCGATCTGCGGGTTGAGCGTCCAGGTGAGCAGGGCGCGCACCTCCACGGTGCCGTCGCTGCCGGGGTTGTGGCTGTGGCGCAGGAAGTAGACGGGCTCGGCGCTGTGCACCCAGCGGGGGAACTCGCGGCTCACCACCGTCTCGGGGATGTTCTCGGTGGTCGGCTGGAAGAGGACGCTGGGGTCGGGGGTCAGGCCGTGGGCGGGGTGCTCCGTGGAGGGACGCCCGCCCCGGGTCTCAGTGTTCAGCAGGGACAGCGACCTCTGCACCTTGGTGTCGTCCAGGTCACGGTGCAGGAGGCTGCGGAAGGGCCGGCTGTCCTGAAGGGGGCCCGAGCTTGCAGCCAGCGGCTCTGACAGGGGCACTGCATCAATGGGTTCCCCGTCTCTTTTGAAATAAACCTGAAATTGCAAGGAGGGTGTAGAGAAGGTTTTGTGCCAAGGACTTAGACCTCCCAATGGATACTCAGGAGATGGCCACAGGAGGCCAGTCCTTCCGGAGCCTCCTCCTCCTGGGAGCCTTCCAGATGGACCTCCCTTTGTTCCTTTTTCTCCAGCACCCCAAGGCTCTGAATTCAGGAGCCAGGGGAATGTCATGCCCAGTGGGGCTGGAACGATGAGCAGGGCGGCTGACAGCAGGGCCACCACTCAGCTGTGTTCAGTGAGGGTACAGAGGCCCTGGCGGCAGAGGCTAAGCTCATCTCCATCACTTACTAGCTGACGGGCCTCTTCGAGTTTCCTTACTTGTACAGGGGGATAAGAGCACCTACTTCATGGGGCTATGGGATGCTTATAAACCGTGTGCAGAAAGAGGGGCCCTGGACACAGCCTGCCAGCCACCTGGGCTCCCAGGGGTGGTCCATGCTCACCTGGGGAGAGCAACTGGTTGAAGGAGAAGGTGGAAATTAAACGTGTGATGTCAGCAGAGGAAAGAGTGAATGATCTCTGTGCTTATGTACATGTGGGAGGTTTTGGAGACGAGGCAGAAAGCAGGTGTGTGTGTACGGGAGGGAACCAGGTGTGCGGATGAGGCAAAAGCGAACATTTTCTTGCTTTTCCTGCTAGTGGAGAGTTCAAGTTTTGAGAGGCGGCATTTAATTTAATTTGCTGTTTTTTTTTTGTTTTTTGTTTTTTTTTTGGTACATGTGCCCAGAAGCCTGTGGAGATGGGGTGTATATATGTATTTTTTAAGAAGTCAGATAAATAGATGGGAGACAGGGAGCTAGGAGGTCTGAAGATGCTGCTGCGGGGGGTGGAGGGCGGGGAGGATTATTTGAGGAAGAGAGGCAGGAGGAGCGGGTCTAAGGCCAGGGAGGAGGAAGAGGTGGGAGGTAAATGGAACGTGCGATGCAGAAAATCTGTCAGAGTTTATAGCTCTAACGAAGAATCTCTTATGCACATAATAGCCTGCTTTGGGTTTCTCCTTTCTTTTCTTTTCTTCTTTTTTTTTTTTTTTGAAAAGTGCTTCAAAAGCAGGTTTGTAATTTATATCAAAGAATTCTTTCAAGTTCTGAAGTTCCAGGCAAACATAAGATGCCTGGAATATGGGGAGATGGGGATCTTTTATACATATATTTGAACATTTTATTGCCACGTCTTAAGTGGCAGGAGCGGGCGGGCTGGGGGAGGGGGATTTTCCCACATGCTCAGGGCTGTGAGGACCCTTTCTTTAGGGCCTCTGGAAAAGCTTTCCTTTGGGGAAAAAAACTAACTTGCTTGATTTTAGGGAAGTCAGATCTCTTTATGGGCTCCAAAGGGGAGAACTTGAGTCCTGCTCTCACCCATTACTGGCTTTGAAGCTGCCTTTTTATCCTCCTTCTTGGGAATATAAAGGTGTGGGTGGAGGGTAATGGGCCTCACCAAAGGCTTGCCTCTGTACACCTACCTACTGCCTCACCTGTGCCTCTGCACACCTGGCTACAGCCTTACCCTGTGTCTGTGCACACCTGCCAACTGCCCTGTGCTGGGCAGTTCTGTGTGGGCTTAGGTGCTGGGTGTGAATGGCTTGGGTCCCCCGGTCTCCCCATTGGACCGTGCCTGTGAGACAGACAGGGTTTGGAGTGCCTTGCCTCTTCACCTTGAACTCTAACCTTACCGATCCACCCCTCACTGATCCTCATAATGTAAGAAAGTCTCAGGGTCAAGATCTAAAGTATTACACAATGTCAACACTGGAAGGGCCTTGGGAGCATGCAGCCCATAGGTTTTCTGTTTGGGTTCGTGGGATGCCAAGGGCTCCCCAAGGGTGCTTTGGGGGTCATTGAGGGCAATGTGCCTTTCCTTCACTTTTAAACATTTTATACATGGAGCTTCCATGTATCACATTCAGACCAAACTGTCTTACTGCCATTAAAACAGCTGAAAAACTTTATTATTGTCCATCCCGTAAATCTCTTTATAGAAATGAGAAGCAGAGGGGCCATCTCCCTGCTCGGGGTCGGTCATTTGCGCTGGTGGCCGAATGCTAGTGCTCTCACAGGGAAACCTGGGTGGGTCCCTCAAGCGGATGGGGTCAGGCCAAAGCAGATGGGTAGCATTAGCTTACACGAATCACACCCTCCCTCCTTCATTCTCCAGAGCGAGCACCATGGTGACACCTACAGCTGGACAAGCCACAGAGGAAGGTGACGGTGTCCAGCAGGGACTGAGGAGGGACTGGCACTTCAGGGCTACTCACCGTGGGTGCTGGTTTCCCTCCAGACACGATGCAGACCAGCGTGAAGTTCTGGGCCTGATAGCGGCTGAAGGGGGCTGGTGTGTCCGCAGCCACCACTTCGATGGAGGTGGGAGGGGCTACCCAAAAGGGAAGCACAAGAAGACAGAGGCTTAAGTGGAGATTCAGGAACATTCACTGATTATCTAAGATGGGCCAGATCTCACTCTGGGTGCTGAGCGGGGATGGGGTGAGGAGGTGGGGCAAATATTGCACAGCTCCAGGGGGTAACACTAGCATCAGCCACAGTGAGAACATGTCTCATGTCTCTGCTGGGCTTACAGACGAGGGCCCTGCCTCCCAGGGCTCACAGCCTGGTAGATAAAACAGCATGAATCACGAGATGACACAGTTCACATGCTAAGTGCCCCAGTCCTGGGAGGTGTGACAGAGTATAAAGAGGGCCTCCCCAAGCCTGAGGAAGTGACACTTGCTGTGACCTGAGGAAGCAACATAGTCAGAGGACAAGCGTGACTGATGATCGGAGCAGCATTTGCAAAGGCCTGGGGGCAGGTTGGCCCAGGGCAGGAGGGCTGGGAGGCAGGCCATTGTGGTGGGAATTCAGGACCCAGGGGAATGTCCTGCCCAGCGGGGCTGGAGCGATGAGCAGGGCGGCTGACAGCAGGGCCGCCACTCACTGGGGCAGGGGACTGTGGGCTCGTGAGAGGTGGCTGTGACATTTTCAGGGAATTTTATGAGCTAGTTGTTCAGCTGCTGCTAGCTTGACATAGGCCACAGTGGCGTCTCTACCCCATGGAAATCAGCCACGGCTACAAATTGAGGTTGTCTTTTTTCTTCTTCTTTTTTTTTTTTTCTTATCTGTTTCTTCCCCAGGCCCCAGAGAGCAGGTTTGCCAGCACACCTGAGGTTTTCTTCTTTATCCTAAGAGCAGTGGGAAGCCATTGAAGGTTTTAAGCAAGAGCAGCGACATGATTCATGATTCGAGTGCCATTCTGAAGAGGCTGGAACTAGAGTACGAATTGAAGGTGAAACGATCGGTCGTTTAGACCACGGTGAGGGCAGCAGAGAGAAGCAGAATGACTTTGAGAGACATTGGGAGCGAGGAGGCTTCCCGCTTCCCCGTTTTCCAGAAGCTGGCTCAGTTGGGTCGGCCCCGCCTCCCGCCAGCTCACCTCTCTGCTCTCCTCACCAGCTGCCACTGACTGACTGCTCTGCCAAAGCCCGCGCTCCCAGGCACTGCGGGGAATTGGAAAGGGCCCACGTGGAACCGTCAGGCACTCATGGGTCCAAGTCCCAGCTACGTCGGCATCACCTCCATGTCCTTGGGCAAGCCGCCCAAACCGTGAGCCTCCGTGCCCCAGTTTGTGAAATGGGAATCATACTTGGCAGTCATATTTGAAAAAGAACCAGCTAGTAGATGTGAAAGGTCTTACTTAGCACGGGGCGGCAATGTCCTGTTCTTGTGATTCTTACACTTGTTCCCCTCCCCCTTGTAATCAGCAGGACAGTGGCTGGGATCTTTGTCAGTTCTGGCTTGTCCCGCCTTGCCTGCTGTCCAGAGCAGTGGGGGAAGTAGAGGAAGTGAGGCAGCTGGGCCTTTCCTTCCTGCAGGGGGCTTCACTCCAGTTACGTTTAAATTAGACAAGCATTTCCTGGCACCTAGGAGGTGAGGTGCACGATGCCAGGTGTTTGGGGTAGGCGCCCGGTGATGAAAGAGACGCAGGGCTGAGAAGTTCCCCGTCTGGCAGAGGCGACAGCAGCCTGGCGACTCTATTTTTAAAGGCCTCATGAAAGGAAGCCAGGTACCAACCGTTCATTCTCTCAGGCAGCCACCATGTGCTGTCAGCGGGGGAAGCAGACAAACAGGAAACAATGGGAGAACAATAGACGGAGAATTGTAATTAAGTATAAGATGGGATGAAACAGATGGTAATGGGGGAGAAATTCCGAGAGGGGAAAAATACACTAAGAACACTTCAATTTACCCAGAAGTTGCAGATTCTGCAATCTAACTTTCCGAGAACTCGATGGAAAACCTGGATCTCACAGCAAAAGCCAACAGTGGCCAAACTCTGACCTAAAGCTGTGGCACCTCTATCTTCGGCAAGAAAGTAGGCACTCATGCCCGTGGCTACCGTTAGCCTGAAGTACACGTTTTAGCTACTGGGATCACTCACTCATCTGGCACAACTCAGCCTCCACGGATATCTTAAATCCAGACCTCTCGGGGACTGCGCCTGTGGGTGGCTCTGCTTCATTTGGTTGCCCTAAAGATTGAGGGACCATGCCAAGAGATACGTAGAACCTTCCTTATAGGATTGCTGTGAGGAGGAGGACATGAGATGATGCTTACAAGATGCCTGGTAGATAAGAAGCCTGCAATACAGTTTAGCAATTTTAATTCATATTATTCGTATCAGTAATAGAAGGAAGGGAGTCAATGACAAACGGTTGAGAGTGTGAGGTCTAAACGTGACTTCTTAGGATTCAAAGGCCAGCTGTACCCCTTATGGGCTGGTGACCTTGGGCGAGTTATTTAACCTTTCTGAACCTCAGTTTCCTCATCTGCAAAATGCAATTATAAGGTACCTATGGGGATTCAATGGAGTAGTACCTGGAAGTGTTTTAAAACGGTACCCAATACATGTCAGCTACATCTTTTAGCAGTAGGACTTAATAACATTCTCTCTCTGAGGCTCCTTGCTATAGACTGGGAGACTAAAACCTGGTCTCTGCATTCACCCACAGCTTAGTGAGGGCTTAGAGCTTAGGGACCCCTCACCCGTGCGGTTGCTGAGTGCTCAAAATGTGTCTTTTTCGAGTCCATATGCGCTATAAGTGTGAAATACACACTGAATTTTGAAGGCAATTTTAAAAAGAAAGTTAAATATATGATATTGATTACATGCTGAAATAACATTTGGGCTATATTGGACTCAATAAATATATTATTAAAACTAATTTCACCTTTGAAAACTTTTCTCAGAGTGGTTATTGGAAAACTTACAATTACAAAATCGTGGCTGGCATTGTATTTCTATCGCCCAGCGGGTCTAGCCCTTCCATTGTACAGGTAAGCAAACTGAAGCCAGAGAGAGGCAGAGCTTTGCCTGTGGTCACGCCAGGGGTCAAGGGCAAAGCCTGGACTGGCCCCCAGGCCTTCCAAATCCTGGCCAGGGTTCTTTGCATAGCATGGGTGCTCCCCCCACAACACACACACACACACACACACACACCTGTGTGTGCACATATCCCCATTCTGGAGATCTACACCCAAGGCACGCACGCCACCCACACAGACCCTGTTTGGGAGCTGTGTTCCTGTCCCTCGTTATTATATCTCCGAGCAGGTGTTAGCAATATGTACAGTTAGTCAAGCTCATAAGACAATAACAGATTTCAGTCCTATGGACGATGACACAGCAGAGCTGCTAATATCAGTGTGGACAGCCCAGGCTTCCCGCACTCTCCCCATCGACAGAGCCCGCCGTCACTGGGTCCTAGAAAAACGTCACTCTCCGTCTTGCCCGGTGCAGGGCTCTGAGTGAAGGCAGTCACGGAGTTGCCTACACCTGGGAGTCCCTGGCTGCGTATGGAGGCTTCACCCCACACATCGCTATCACCCTCTCCCCTTCCTCCTCTCTTTCCCTTCTCTCTTTCCCCCACAACCGCCTGCTTCGAAGGCTTGTCATCTACAGCCTTCCTTCACTCTCAGTCTTCCCAACTGCATCCCGTCCCTACCTCCAGCCCCATCTCCATCCCATCCTCTCTCTATTTCCTTCTCCACCTCCATTCTCACTTCTGTCCCCATCCCCTTTTCCAGTTGGATCCCCATCGCTACTTCTACCCCATCTCTATTCCCACCTCAACTCAATCCTTATTTCCATCTTGATCCCTTCCCCAACTCCACCCCTACTCCAGTCTCCTCTCCATCCTATCCCTGTTACACCCTCTGACCAAGGGCGAAACGAGCAGTCCCCGTATGTGCCCATGCTTGGGACAGATTCCATGGCCCTGGGAGAAGTGTCCAGTCAAAGGCAGATGGCCAGCTGTAGATGCAGGCATCAAGTCCACAAAACGTCCTGGTCCAGAATAATCCTGAGTTCAAAGTCAGGCTCTGGCATGAGCTGTGTGAAGCAGGGCCAGCTGGCTGGGATCTAGGTGGTACACAATGGCAAAGAATCATCAACGAAGACTCCTGGCTCATCCATCCCTCCCCTACCCTTGTGGGACAGAGCCCAGGGCACCTACTATTACTGCCTTATTCCTTCAGACTTTGAGATTGTGTCTTCAGAGATGTCCGTGCTAGAACAATGCTCTCCTGGGAGGGATGCGGACCACGCACCTGAAATGACCCTCAGGTGCAGAGACACCGAGCAGGCATGTGTGGCTTGGAGAGGGAATAAATGGTAGTTGTCGTAGTGGCAAGAAGAACCTAGACATGCGTGAAGCTTCGGGATTTACAAACCACTTCTGGACACATTCTCACACTGTGGAACACCAGCTCCACCCAGTAGAAAGAGCCCCCAAATCCTACGAGTCCATTCCATGGTCAAATAAACTCCCTTGAATCCACTGACCCCAAGTCAAAGCTGGTGGTCCTCCCAGTTTATGTTTGTTTTTGTCTTGAGTAAAGACGATTGCTGCTAGAAATTTCTTTGACCAGTTTCATCTAGCATCAGGGAAGATGACACGGCTTTGCATCCAACACAGCTGCACATTACAGCTAACCTCTATCACGTCTGATCCTTGCCCACCGAGGGAGGACGGAGTCGTTATTTTAGACCCCACAGTTAGGATCGACTCAGTGAAGTCATGGTCGGGTGATCAGTCTTATGAAATTAACCCTGAAATATTGCCTGTCTTTATCTTGAAAGCAGAACTTCGTTTCAGTCATCATAACTCCCTTTGGAGATCATGTGATGGCTCTCTGCTCTGTAAACCATGCCGTGGTCTTTGCCCGTTCTTATATAAACCCCAGCACGTCTGGAAGGAGAAGCCTGCCCCGTGCCAGTGTGTATCTACTAGAGTTCACTTCTTTCCCCGCCGTGAAGACCCTCCCCAACTCCCGCTGCGGACCTGGTTCTAACAGAGTCGGACCAAGGTTCCAGCCCAGGCTGAGCCACCAACCTTTCATGTGGACTCGGGCAAATCTGTTGACCTCGCCGCCCTGTGTCAGCCTTCCCATCTATAAAATGGGTTCAATAGAACATACCCTGCTGACCTTTCATCTTCCAGGATTTTTTGAGAGGAAAAGCAAATGAGAAAATGGGCATCAACCTTCTACGAGGACAGTAAAGTGCTACGCAAACAGAAAGAGATTATTTATCTTACCTCTTCAATTGCCCACGCCCCTCCCTCGGCTGAGCGGGGTGTAGAGGGGAGTTTCGTGTCCTCCCTGGAGTGGCCATTGTCTGGAGGAAGGGATAATCTGTCCTGTTTCTCGGGTACCACTTTATGATAGTGTTTAGTACACTTCTGCTCTGAGTGTCATTTATCATGGGGTGGTAATCAATTAGATTTGGGGGAGGGGTGGGGAAGAAAAAAGACAAGTTCAAAATTATATTATTTACAAAAATCCATTTTTTCCTCTCAGCGTGCCTGCTCTATTGACTGCCTTCCTTTTCAATCAGCTCCTAGTCATTACACTATATTTCAAAAAAAAAAAAAAGAAAAAAAGAAAACCACTCTCTTAATATAGAAGTGTCCATGAATATAAATGTGCCTCCATGTTCCTTATTTTAATTTCTTTCTGATGGTTTTTTTTTTTTTTGGTTCCACATTTCAGTTTTTCTTTTCATCTTCTCCACCAATCTCTCTCTGCTTCTTTAGGATATTGCTTAAAAGATTATCTCCTCCAGAAAGCCTTCTCTGCTCCAGCCACACTGAGATGCCCAGGGTTTCCTCCTCACCTTGCTGACCTCCTCTGTGCCCTGCACGTAGGAGTGCTTCTGCTGGTTAACTGGGCCTCATCCTTTAGGGCTGGCCTTAGGCATTGACTCCTCCAGGCAGCCTTCCAAGACTTCTTCAGACCTGGTTGTGGCTTATCTTCTGAATTCCGGGAGCATCCTGCTCCTGTCACACACTCATCAGTGCTTGTCATTCTGTCCTGGGTCCACGTCTATTTCTCTACGAGACTTGTGCTCTCTGAAGGCTGGAGTTTTGTCTTTTTTCAACCTAATCTCGGAGCTAGCGCAGGCCCGAGACACAAAATTCATTTCCAAGTCCTGTTTGATTCCCTCCTTCCTTCATCTCTCCTAGCACAAGCAAGCATGCAGCCTGTTTGTGAAGGAATCCCACAAGACCATGAGATGCTGCGGGCTCATCTCTGGCTTAGCTTGATCCTCCCCCCCTCACTCTTACATTCCAAATGCACCGAGATTTGTGTGTGTGGGAGTCTGGGAGTCCACGAGCAGCCTGAGGTCATCTCGACCCCACGGCCTCTGCATCTGTTGCTTCTTCTGCCTGAAGCATGGCTGGGTCCTGTTCATCCTTCAAGTGTCACCCCGCAATCTAAGCCAGGTCCCCTTTCGATCGTCTGTCACAGGGCTGTGTCATTTCTCCGTAGAGGGCGTCATAATGTACAATCGCTTCGTAGGTTGGTTTGCATACTTGTCTTTTACGCTGACGTCCCCCACTAGAATGTAAGCGCCACGAGGGCAGAATGTGGTCACATACCAAGGTCTGACTCATGAGGATCTGCCCCATAAATATCCATCATATGAATGAGTCGGTGAGTGCGAGGAGGTTACCCAGCAATCCTGCCTTCCAGGACAATTTGGAAGGGCTGAAATCTCTGGCCCCTTCCAAGCCCTCCCCTGCAGCAGATGCCAGAGGAGGCAAATCCCACAATGGGAGGGGGACTCCGGCGAGAAGAAGGGAGTGAGGAAAAGCACAACTCTTTGGTTTATGAGAAGATTAAATATTGAACTGAGTAGTAACAGCAGCCAAGGGGAAAAAAAAAAAAAACCCGACACAAAGCCCCCAAGTGGAGCCGCCATCAGTGACAGGAGAGAAAAACGCAGCATCTGTGCTTTTACTGGCTGCAATGGGCCCTTTTATGTGGCAGCTGCTGAGCTGAGCCCACCGCTCCCCCCAGCTCGAAAGCGGTGGGAGCCCATGTGCTGACACAGTGGATAGATAGGGTAGGGGAACTGGGGTCGAGGTCATTGCCAGTGTGGGCAGACACTGCCCAGGATCCTCCCAGCCAGGAGATGGGGGTCTTTCTGAGTGGAGCAGGGGTGTAAGGGAGCCCAGTGGCTGTGGGCATAATCCATCCTCCCACCTCCTACTCCACGGGAGCTGGCTGGCAGCACCCACTCACCTGCTTTGCCCCTCCCCTGCCAGCTGTTGTGCTTTCGTGGTGGTAGAAGATAAAATTAACAACCCCAACTGGAGGCTCTGGCTGACTGCTCTGGGTGAGCGGGGGCGGGGGGACTCCTGGGGGGGCAGCGTGTGTACGGCGATGAATAAGTGAGGCTGGGCAGAGTGGGATCCCGCTCAGGTTACCGCTGATGGATAAACAAAATCTCTCTCTCTCTCTCTCTCTCTCTCTCTCTCTCTCTCTCTCTCTCTCTCTCTCTCTCTCTCTCTCTCACACACACACACACACACACACACACACACACACACACACACACACACTCACTCACTCAAGGGAGCAGTGGGGAGGCCAGGCACAAGTGTGTTGGGTCTGGTACTCTAGTGCTGTTTTGTAGGTGATGCTTTTAACCTGGTGGTTCTCAAAGTGTGGTCCCCTGGACTGGCTGCATCCACCTTCCCTGAGAGCTTGTTAGAAATGCAGACACTGCAGCCCCATTCCAGACCTGCTGAATCAGAACTCTCGGGGTGGGCTGGGGTGGAGTGGGCTCCACCAGCCAGGTGGGTTTTAACAAGCCTGCCAGGAGATTCTAGTGCAAGTTCATCGTGTGAACCACTGCCTTGACTTCTGTAAGCTGCAGTCTGCTCAGCTCTAAATCGGGAATAGCAAGCCCCACTGGAAGGTAGTGTAATGTGAACTAAGGACTTGTTTTGTAGTAGCTGCTCACTAAACAGTAGTGAAACTTATTACTGCCTGGGAGGGCAAGACTCAGGTGGGGCAAACCTCAGTGTGGCTTCTCCAGGCCTCAGCAGACAGGGCATAGGCAGAGTTCTCCAGGGACTCTCTGATTCTGCACTGATTGGGTCAAAGGACCTCACATTCCTAAAGCCCCGCCCCCACAAACCGTGTATCTTTCTGCTCATGCTTAGATTGGGCTGTTTCTTAATGTTCCCAGTTTTCCGATTGGCTTCCTAGGCCGCCTTCTGGCCTAGGGTCCATAGGGTCCCACCCTGCACCTGGGATTTGCTAGCTGTAGATAGCCTGTCTGTGGTCACCGTGCAAGGCTGCCTCAACCCTGCCATGCCATTGTAGTTTATGTGGCAATAGAACAAATGTGTTCAGGCTCACGATAGGTGCCATTTCTGTGGAGATGAAATCTATGGGGTGTGACATGAATCCGTTTTAAATAGCAGCAAGGTGGCTATTCGGAGGATGTTTTCAATGTATCCCAGAGGTATACATTACACACTTGGGTGATTTTACCAGGAGTCCTACTGTAGCTTTATGAAAGAAGCCTCCGGAAGCCGGCAGAAGCCTGGGGAAGCCCTGGCAAGTGGGGAGGCATATTCAAGACCTGGCTAGTGGCAGTGGCATCCAGCTCAAGTTCTTCTTGCTCAAGTTCAAGTTCAAGGCTGCTCTATACAACCCCGTACTCCCCTCCACCAAAAGAAAAGCAATAAGCTGAAGCTTGAAAACTCTGGGTGGACCTTACCCCCTCCCTCTTCCTCCACTCTGGAAAACTTCTGCCCCTTCCAACAGAATTTATCCCCCTAAACACCGGGCCTTGGTGTTCTGGGGCTCAGAACAGAACTTAGCCCTGACCTTCCACACTCTGGGCCTAGCTCCAAGGTCACTGCCCTTCTATTCCCAGGCAGTGTGTCCTTTAGGCAGTTGCCAGCTTCCTGAGCCTCACCCATACATAGAGTTAGGGTGACGCTGGTGCCTGTCTCACGTGGGGCGCTTGTGAGGACTGAAGTACATGGCAGGGGCAACCCCTGCCTACCTCACGGCAGAACCCCCACCTTATCCCTAGTTTGGAGCCTTCCCTTCCAGCAGGAGATATCCCAGAGGGCTCTGCGGCCAGAGGCTTTCCTGTCCTATCAGCATTTTAAAATTGATTTCCAAGTTAGAGGGCAAGTAAATCATTCTTGCCACTTACTTCTCATAAAGCAATTTCCAGGGGAGACCTGGGGGAGGGGAGGAGCAGTGGAGAAGAGTTTTTATGTGAGAAGGAGATTGTGCATTCAGTTTTTGCAATATTTTGCTATGAAAAATTTTAAACCTATCTAAACATTTAAATATTTGTACAATGAGCACTCCTGTGCCCATCTCCCAGGTTCTATAATAAACAGTTAAATCTACTTTGCCACACATCCATTAGATTGTGTCTTTTTCAAGAGCTGGGTGAGGCAGAGCCAAGCTTCATTCCCAATGGGATCCAACTCCTGGCCAGGGTGGAAGGGCTTGATTTGTGGGTGAGCAGAGTCTCAGAGATCCAGCACACACGGCCTCTCCCTGGCCTTGCCATGGTCCCGTATGAAGTACTTTGCAGGACATCTGGTACTGGAAAGCTCATGGACCTATTGGCCATCAGATCTGTGGACAACAACCTCCATCGCTGGGCCTGGAACAGTGGCTGGTCTTTGTCTACGTGACTCATTCTGGAGCTTCTCACGCTAGGACATTGGTTCATTTTGCTGACCAGGGCCCAGCACAGGGCAGCATAGATGTGCTGAGCTGACATTTGCAGGAGTGACTGGTCCATAGACACTCAGCCAATAAGGACCAAGGCTGGGACTTGAAACCACATCTGGTGTAAGCTGTCAGCCCATGCTCACAATGCTGCTTCTCACCAGCTGTCACTCACTCTAAAAGACTTAGTTTCCTCTGAGACCTCGTGATGGGTTGGACTAGGGGACCCCCTAAAGTCTTCTTCTCCAGTTGGAAGAGTCTATGGCTCTGTGTGGGAGAGGTCTGGAGGGTTCAAGGTTAGTGGAGGAAGACCTCCTGATCAGGAGTCAGACAGTGGACCGCTCGGCAGAGAGGAGCTCGGGTTCTCCCTGTGAGGCAACCTCAGTGGTCGGAGTCTGTCCTCTGATGGGGAATCAGCTGGGAGGGCGTGGCTGGCACCATCGTCCCCCGTGAACACTCTCTCTACTCTCAGTCCTGCTTCCAGATCCCCAGGAGCTTCCCAGGCCCATCCCAACTCCTGTGGTCTCCCTGGACAGACGTCACTGGATTCAGGGTCTCACTGTGGCCTTGACTTTTGTCTGCTTGTGCCACGTCTGGTGGACAGGCAGGCAGGGCCAGTGGCAACCTGACACAAATGAAGAGCCTCCCCAAAAGGTCCTTTCCTCACCTCCCCGGCTCCTGCCAGGACTGGGCACAGCAGCAGTTGGCCTTATCTGGGCTCAGGAGCTAAGCTGCTGTTATATCCTGACTCTGCCACCCGTGAGCTGGGTGACCTTGGTAAGTCACTTAACCTCCTCTGTGCCTGTTTCCTCATCTGTAACATAGGGGTCATTATAATATCTACTTGACAAGGTTCTTGTGAGCATTGTGTAAAGTACTTAGACCCTAGCCAGGCACCTGGTAAGCACTGAATAAATGTCAGCCATTGTCTTTTTGTTGCCGTTATTATCATCTCTTACTACCTGCTCCTCACCTGTGCTGCCTTGGGGTCCTGCCACAAAGGAATGATCCCTGCTTTCCATGCTTTGCTGCTCACACACTGTTGCCTACAGGGCTCCTTCTGCCTGAAATGCCTCCTGTCCTGTCCTGTCCCCAGGATACAAGACCCAGCTGTATGCCACCCCCTCCATGAAGCCTTCCGGATGCCTCCTCCTGGAGGATGCTCTCCCTCCTGGGAACTCCCAGCATCCCTTAGCTTGCACCCTAGTCCTCTCCCATCATCCTTATCTTCCTTCTGCTGGAATTCTGGCAACCCGTGCCCTCTCTGTCTCCTCCATCTTTCTGGGACTCCTTCAGGGCAGATGTTGGCCTTTCATCCTTATTTTTATCCCTGGAGCCTAGAGGTCAAGTTCTGGATTCAGAGAGAGAGAGAGCTGAGACTCTCCATTTGGTCACTCGCTAGCCACGCGATCTTGAGCAAGACGCTTCATCTCTCTGAGCCTCGATGACCCCTTCTGTAAAACGGGCATAACCGCCAGCACTCTCCCAGCCGCGGTCACGAGCATTAAACACGAGGATGCTCCCCAAGAACTTAGTGCGATGCCTGGCACGTAATAAGCAGTCCACCGGAGCTAGCTTTTCTTATGAAGATTATTGTGGTTATTAAGATGATTTGTTATTATGATTATCACTCCTAGGAACTGAGTGAGGTAGTCCTGCTTCTCATGTACAGATGGGGAAACCAAGTCCAGGGGTGCAAGGTAGGCTGGCAGCAGAGACCGGACTGTTGACTCCCAGGCCAAGCCAACCAGGAGTGTGCTCTTGGTCTCGGTTTCCCCTTTTGTACACGAGGCAGTGGGATTTCCTCTGTCTCCCCAAGGGTGATTACAGGTGACAGGCACTTCCAGGGGCTGGCTTGTTTCCTCCCGCAGCCTCCTTGTCCCTGTTCTATTCAGCTCTGTTAACACCTGTAACCTCAGCCTCATGCCTGCTCCTTAAATCACTGGGCCCGAGGCTGCAGTTTCAACAGCCACATATCACTTGTAATTAAGGGCCCTGTCCAAGGGAGGGGAAGTTTACCTTCTGCCAGAGACACTAAATCCAGCTCCCAGTGGTGGCAAGGATAAAGCATCGCACTGACCTAACACTCGTCAAGGTTTAACGATGTACCTGCAAGGCCTGCTCTGGTGGGGCCCGGGAGGATGGCTCCCGAAGGGGTGGGTAGGAGGTGGAGAGAGGCAATCCTGGAACAAGAGGGGAGCCCTGGTCTGTGAGACACAGAAGGTCCAGGGAGCTGATGAGGGGCTTAGGGGGCTGCAGCCACATGCTCCGGCAGTTTCAGGGAGGAGATGAATCTCTGCAGCTCGTCTCAGAAAGACATGATGGGTTGTTCTGTGAGAGGCTGTAGCCAGGCGGTCTGGGTTTGCCACTCACTCGCTATGTGACCTTGGGCAAGTTACTTAACCTCTCTGGGCCTCAGTTTCCTCATTTCTTAAAAAAGGAATAATATATGTGCCTACCTTCCAGACATGTGAAGATGAAATGAATTAATATGTTTAAAGTGCTTGGAGCAATATTTATCACCCTGCAACTGCAAAATTCACCACTCTTACAGTATATTCTGGTGGATCCCTATTAAAATGGATCTCTCTCAGTCCTTCCCCCATAGCAGGCACATAGTAGGTGCTGATAAATGTTGATGGAATCAAGGGCTTGCATGAGGAATGAATGAGCAAATGGTCTCAGAGGAGGACTGGTGACGTCTGCTCTACGGCCCCAGGGACGAGATGCACAGAACAGTGCATGCTGCTTGAGTGAGCTATCTGCTCCTTCCAGCCATGATCATGAGCCAGAGAGGTTCCAAATCACGCCCAGTGGGTGGACGTGCTTCGCAAGCCTCATCTCCACCCCTCCCCCCCCACAGGGCCTCGGGTCTCTTAGGACGGAAAATGGCAACCAGAAACTGTTCGGGTTCATACTCTGGGCTTCTCTTTATTAGCGGACACACTTTTCTCTTCTGTAATGTGAGGGTACGGCTCTTGCAGATGGCTGGCAGGAGCAGCTGATGGGGCAACCCAAGTGTTTCGAGCTGTCGAAAGGAACCCTGATGTCTGGGCGAGATCCGTCTGCCACACAGCCCACACGCAGAGAGGAATGACATCCCTCTCTCTTCCTGGAGGCCTCATGTTGTGGGAGGATCGGGGCTCCCAGCCGATTTGAGCCCACTCAGATCCCAGCCCACTCCCCGCTGTGGGGTGTCAGGCATGTTCCCTGACCTCTCTGAGCGGTCTGCAGTTTGCCCCCTGTCAGTGAGGCATCACAGGGCCTGCCTGTGAGCGGGTAGACTAGCGGGAGGAATAGTGGGATAGAGGAACGTGCTGGGCCTGCTGCTGCTGAGCACACAGTGGGCTCGGTCAAGGGCATTCTTCTTTTGCAGATCCATGTTCAGAGAAGGCAGAATGGAAGATTCTAAAAGCCTGTTCAGGAAGTGCTTGGCAGGCTAGGGAGTGACTGTTTTTGTTAGATGATCCGGTTAGCTCCAAAGTGCTCCTCTGAGCCCCAGACCCATCTGTCCAGCCCCTCTCTGCACTGGCTCTCAGCCGGTGACCTTAGCTAGCTGGGGGCCCATGGCCAGGCAGGTGGGCAAGGTGGGCATCCTTCCTCCAGGTCTCTGGCCAGGTCCAGGCACTCATGATGGCAGTGTTCAGTCTCTGAAGATGCTCTTATGTCCATCTTGGAAAAGCCTGGCCACTCCGGCCTCTGTCTTCTGGGCTGCAGGCCCCCCTCTGGCAGCCAAGCCCAGCCAGCTGTCTCATGTCTTTGCTGTCCACCCAGCTGTCCCACCCTCATGAACTCTGACTGGCATGGGCGGGGAGGCCTGCAGAGGTCCTTAGGACTACAGCCCTAAGTGGCCCATTTCCTGTAGTCACCATCTGCTGAGTGAAATCACACGGTTTCATTGATACCTTCTCAGGGGACCACCTCCATCTACTGCCTGCTATGCCCCCCACATCTGCTCTCCTCTTTCCAGTTGGTCCCCATGTCCCGTGGCTTCTGTCTGGAAACACCTGGAATGTCCAGCCTGTACTCCCCGAGCCCTGGGCTGGCTCCTGTCTCTCTCTCCTTCTAACGGACCGCCCTGCCCTCTGAACGTGCCAGCAGACCTGGGCCGAGCACTTTCTCTATGCACCCTCTTACTTACTCCTCACAAGAGCCCTATGAAGTACGAACCTTCATTACCCCAAGTTTTTAGATGAAGAAACTGAAACTGGGTGAGAAGTAACAACTAATCTTTTGGTGGGTTCATGGTGAGCTTGGGACATAGACATGAACATCTCACTCCCCAGCAGGGGAGGTGTTCTTGGAACCCCCATGTAGCAGATGGGGAAACTGAGGCTCAAGGAGCTTAAACAACCTGCCAGTGTAGGTAGTGGTTAGGCCCAGGGCCTCTGGAACTTGTCTACCAGGGTTTGAATCCTAGTTCTAGCCTCATTGGACCAGTGCCCTCGGGCAAAATTTTAACTACCCCGTTTTCACATTTGTAAACTGTGGACAGTAACAGCCGAATCTACCTGAGGGGGCTGTTATGACCATTAAATGTGTTGACAGGTGCAAAACAGAACTGCGCCTGGTGTATAGTAAATGTTCAATAAACGTTTGCTGCTTTTATTACTAGTAGTTGCAAACTGGCTTTGAAGTTCATGGCTGAATGCAAGGCTCGTACTTGTAACCACTCCTCAACTCTCTCAGGCCTGGTCATCAGGACCCTGGGAGCTTCTGGGGTGGGAAGTGGAGGTTTGGGTTTGCCCCTCTGTTCCTCAGCACCCTAGGCCTCCTCTGCGGTCTTGGCCCGGAGCTCAAACCACCCACACCGCCTCTCGACAGCAGACAGCAAGTAGCATGTGCTCCCTGCAGCCTGTGGCCACTACCGTTGCCTGGGGCCAGTTCATGTAATTAGTTCAAGCCCAGCAGGGGGCTCATCTGCTCAGGCTCCAAGACAGGAGAAGAAGCCAATCATTTCTCACCCAGCAGGTGTCCTGGGCTCTGGAGAGGGCTGTGTGGTGGCTCTGAGGCTCCCATCACAGCTCCCCTGCCTGCAGACCCAGAGGGATTCTCAGACAAGCAGCCTTCCTCTGTGGACCTAACCCATTCCGGGAGGGCCACATACACCTTCCACCTGCAGTGCCTGTTCTGCCTGGGAGACGCCCACTCCCCACAGCCGTCCTGTGCTCCGGCAGGCTCCTTGAGAGTGGGGTCTTCCATCTAAAGCCCCCTTTCTCATTGGTGTTCTTCAGAGGCAGAGTTGTGTTTCTTCTGTTTTGCTCAAGCCTGTAAGAGCATCAGCGGGCCTTTGAGGAGCTCTGGGTCTTCCCTGAGTCCTCAGATTTCCCCATCCCACTAGAAGCCTTAGGCATTTCTCCTTCCCAAGTCAAGAGAGGTCGTTGACCCTTCAGTTATTGGTTCTGGGAATGTGCTCCTTTTTCTAGAGAAGAGCACTGGGGTGGGAGTCCAGAGACTCGAGTTCAAGAATGGGGTCTTTGAAGGCAGGTCTGTAGAGAGCCTGGGTTCTGGCCTGGCCACATGGAGCGGGCACAGTCTCCCACACCCCCTGCACGCTGTAGTCTCTTTTCCTCTGGGAGCACTCATCAGCCCCGGGGTGAATTTCTTATAATGCGAAAACTGAGGGAACTGGCCACTGGAGGACTTCTGTGAACTGACTGCCCGAAGGCACTCAGCAGGAGAGTGACAGGGCCGGGCTGGATGGAGGTGGCCAGATAGCTTTAAAAAGCACCAGAATTGCATGAGGATGTGTAGATCAAGGGAATAGAATAAAGAGTCCAGAAATAAACCCTCGCGTTTTTGGTCAGCTGATTCTCAACAAGGACGCCAAGACAATTCAATGGGGAGAGAAGAGGCTGTTCAGAACAATGGTGCTGGGACCACTGAGCGCCCGCATGCAGATGATGGAGCTAGATTCCTCCCTCACACCAGTGCAAAGATGAACTCGGAATAGATCAGAAACGGAAACCTAAGACTGGAAACTATAAACGCTCGTAGAAGAAAAACATAGGAGGAAACCACAACTTTGAGTTAGGCAAATCTTCCTTAAATACAATACCAAAAGCACAAGTCACAAAAGAAAAGAAGTGCAGAAAATGGACTTCATCAGAATGAAAACCTTTTTTTCCTTCAAAGGGCTCGATCCAGAAAGTGGAGTGATAATTCACAAAATGAGAGAAAATGTATGCAAATTATATATCTGACAAGGCCCTTGTATCTGCAATAAGAAACTCTTACAGCTCAATGATAAAAAGACAAATAACCCAATTGAAAATGAGCAAAAGATCTGAAGATATTTCTCTAAGAAGATCTACAAATGGCCAATAAGCACATGAAAAGATGCTCAATATCATTATCCATTAGAGAAATGCAAATCAAAATACCACTTCACAAGAGAATTGAAACTATATATTTACACAAAAACTTGTCCGCGAATGTTCATGGTAGCATTATTCACAATAGCCCTGAAGTGGAAACTATCTAAATGTCCATCAACGGGTAAAAAAAAAAAATGTCATCTATTATAAATGGAATGGTAGTTAGCTGTAAAAAGGAATGAGTCTATGGCCATGCCACCCTGAACAAGCCCGATCCCGTCTGATCTCGGAAGCTAAGCAGGGTTGGGCTTGGTTAGTACTTGGATGGGAGACCACCTAGGAAGACCAGGTGCTGTGGGGCGTAAAAAATAAAAATAAAAAAGAAGGGATTGTAAGCTTACAAGGTCCTTGCAATCTGTGAGGTCAACCAAGGGTTGCCTTGCCTAAAATAAATAAACAAACAAACAAATAAATATTTTTTAAAAAATAAAAAAAAGGAACAAAGCACTGATACATGCTCTGGTATGGATGAACCTTGAGAACATTATCCTAAGTGAAAGAAATCACAGAAGCCGTAAAAGAACACATATTGTGTAATATTAATAATATGGAATGTCCAGGCAAATCCATAGAGGTAGAAAGTAGATGAGTGTTTGCCTAAGACTGGCGGGGAGGGGTTTGGGGTGGGGAGTACCTGCTCACAGGGATAGGGTTTCCTTTGGGCTATTGAAAATGTGGTAAAACTGGCTGGAAAGAAAAGTGGTTGCTCAACTCTGTGAAAATGTGAAAAACCACCGAATGGTATACTCTAAATGATAGAGTTATGTTATGTGAATTATAGCTCAATAAAACCATTTAAAAAAAAAAAAACAAGGAGGAAAAAAGCACCAGATGCACTTAATAAAAATTCAGTAAAACATACTGAAAACAGAACAAAACAAAACAAAAAGACAAGCTATGCAGAGCTCATTAACAACAGTGCTCTGAGCTGGAAGCTGTGTTCTCCAGCCCCGGGTTTGGAAAGCATACGGTGTGGTTTGGGGCCATGGCACATTCCGAAATTCTACCTTCCTCTGCCAATCTCACTCGGATACCTCCAGAACTGAGGGAGGGATCCTGAGATAAAATGTTCTATTAATGCTTATCCATACTTTGTGACTTCTAGTAGAGCAGAATGGTTAAGTGTATAGGATGCAAATTTTTAGCCTGACTTTGCCACACTGGCTGGCTGGGTGGCCTAGGTGAGTCACATGACCTTCTCAGTTACCTCATCTGTCAAAGGGGAAATGGTAGTATCCACCTAACAGTGTTTGTGATTGGTCAGTCAGTTATGGTATGAGGAACTTAGCACAGCAACGGACTTATTAGCGAGGGCTCAGTGAAGGGGACCCACGTGGGAGGGAGTAGAGAGTGTTGGCTTCAGAGCCAGACAGCGAATCCTGCTCTGCTCCCTCCTGGCTCAGTTACTGTTGTGGGTTGAATTGTGTTTCCCAGAAACATACATTCCAGTCCTAATTCCCAATACCTGTGAATGTGGCCTTATTTAGATACAGGGGCTCTGTAGACATAACCAACTTAAGATGGGATCATACTGGGTTAGGGTGCACCTGATCCAATGCCTGATGTCCTTGTGAGAGATGAACATTTGGACACAGAGGCACAGACCCACAGGGGGAGGACGCCCCGTGAGGACTGAGGCAGAGCTGGGAGAGATGCATCTAACAACCAAGGCACACCGAGGACTGCTGGCAGCCACCGGAAGCTGGAAGGATTCTTTCTCAGGGCCTTCAGAGGGAGCATGACTCTGCCAACACCTTGATTTCAGCCTTCTAGGCTCCAGAACTGTGAGGGAGTACATTTCTCTTGCTTTAAGCCACGCAGTTGGAGGTCATCTGTTATGGCCAGCCCTGGGGACTGGATGTGGTTACCAAGCCTTGGTTTCTGCATCTGTACCATGAGCTCTCTCTCTTGATGGGCTGAAGTTCCATGAGGCAAAGACTTTGCCTTGTTCCCCATTGTATCCTCAGCACCCAGGCTGTGCTTGGCTCCAGGAGATGCCGAGGAAGTAATCGTCGAGTCAGGTGCATGAAGGCGTGAAGACTACATGGCTCAAGCCTCACCTTTGCATGTCACCTTGGAGAGACCCTGCGGACCACGCTGTTTTAAATTGTCCTGCTTCTCTGTGGTTGCACCTGCCTCTGCTTGGCTTGACCCCCTCCGACACACCACAGGTTCCAGCCGTCAACCTGTCCATGTCTCCCTCCCTTCCTGCACTAAGAGTTCCACGAGAACCGGAAATTTGGTCTGTCTCCTTGCTGAAGCTGAATTCCAGGGCATACAACCATGCCTGGATCGTACTAGGCGTTCAATAAATATTTAAGTAAATTAACAAATGAAGACTGACTGAATGAATGAATGAATGAATGAGGTTTAGAATGCTCGGTGTGGGCCTTTAAGCCACCTTCTAACATGCTTTAACAGAAAAGACATTCTGATGTTGTCTTTACGAGAAAGGAAGCTCAGTACTGAACTGTCCGTGTCACGTGTGGACACTGACCTGGATTTGGACCCAGGTCTGCTAGATTCCAAATCCAGTGCTCCTTTCAGAGGATTTGAGTAGTGGGGGTACTAGAGGATGGGGGAAGCACCCACGGGGACAGGGGTACAAGAATGAAGAAGGGGGGGGCTCGAGTGTGCTCCTTGTTTTCCCCAGACTCCTACAGGCCCCTGAAGGAAAAATGGTCCCAGCTGACCATCTGCATTTGGAGAGCTACATGCTCCTAGTGAGGGCTCGGGCTTACTGAGGACTCCTCTCTCTCTCCACCGTCCCTGCCCCATGCTTCCTGACATTAGTGTTACTGACAGCCCTTGTGTTAGAGGTTCCCCTTGGGAGTTCAGAATTGCTGCTAGGAGCACCAGCTCTAATCTTGGGCAGACATGGTGGGACCCACCCCCTGCCCTCGCCACAGCTCTGTCACTCACATGAGTGAGCCCCTTACATATACAGAACCTCCATCCCCTCATTCGTAAAATGAGGAGGACCATATGTGCTTCGGCAGGCTCTTGAAGGGTCACGTGATTAACCATAGGTGGACCCTGAGCACTCAGTGCCGGGCACACAGCCCGTGTTTGATGGAAAGTGGCTTTGATTAACAGCGAAGGGCCGGAAGAGTCCCTTTGGGGGTGACAGTGGATCTGGCGAGGGTGACAGAGGAAACCCTGCGCCTTGCTTGGTCTCTGGCGGAACCAGCAGAGCAGTGTCTTCGGCTTGGACAGGGTGGGGGTGTCTGGGCCTCACAATTTAATTGATTGTAACATCGCACCCTTAACATGCTCTCCCGCCTCACCCGCACCCCCGAGAAGAGCCTCGGCAATGCTTCCGTGACGGCGTCTAATGCGTTGCCGCGGCCCAGCATGCAACTTTCAAATTGGCTTACAATTTATCCGTAGCTCCTATGAAAACATTTTAATGACTGTGTGCGGCACGAACCCTCGGTGTCACCCATGGGGCTCCCAAATGTCTTCCCCCACCACAGAGCGGGACTGTTATAGGCGTGAAATTACAGCCGCTCTTGCATTTTGATCTCCACCCGGAGGCCTCTGGAAAGCGTGCGTTAGGACGCGCTGGGTGCAGACACAGCGATGGCGGACGGCGTGCCCGGCTCCGCACTCTGGCAGAACCGCTCTGTGCTTCTGATGCGCGTGGGGCCCTGAACCGTGCCCAGCTCCCCGGCTCCCCCCCCCCCACACCCCCACTGTCCTGGGAAGCTTCCCTTTGACTCCTGAATTGGACAAGGGGTTCTATCCAGCCTACTACTGTCACCTGCCATTCCTTAGGGTCCCTTGTGACACAAAGGAGAGACCCCAGCTTTCAACCACCTCCGCTAGCTTGGAAGGGAGGCTCTTTGTTGTGTGCATGTGTGACAAGAAAGCGTCTGTGCAATGTCACAGACAGGCCGAAACAATGAACAGATTTTAATATTTGAAGTGTGGCTTGACATATATTTAAAAGAGAGAATCATGGAGTTGAGGGGAGTGTGGGGCGCAAGTTTTAACCTTTCTAACTGTGCCTGATTTTTAACGGACATTATTACTATGTGTTGATACTGTAAGAGATACTATTTATTGAGCACTCAGAATGTGCCTGGGCTCCGAACATTCTGTTCTGTGGATTATCTCATTGACTCCTCCCAAGTCTGGCCAAGTCCCTCCCATCTCTAAACCCGGGTCTAAGCAATGGGATCAGTACAGTTCCTGCCTCCGAGGTGATGTGGCTGCTGAATTACAGGAGCCTACGTGGGGAACTTCCTCATGCTCAGCCCTGCCTAAGGTAAGGTGAAAATTAGAAGGAGAGAGAGAGATACATTGTATATGGATAAGACTATAGATACAGATGTGTATATGTATGTATCGATGTATATATATACAGAATTAGTATTTTTTTGGAATACTTAGAGGCTTAGATCAATGTTCTGAAAGTGTGGTCCCAACACTAAGCTGCCTGACAGCAAAAAAAAAAGTTTGTGATCCTGGTTGTGTGAATTTAGGCAAGTTGTTTGCTTTCTCTGTGCCTCCATATCTGCATCTGTAAAATGGGCATACCGGCACCACTAGCATCTCGCCTCAGGTTGGTGGTGAATGACATAACATGGAAAGCACTTAGCCCAGCAGCCTCTGAGGGGCCTTTCCTGAGTCCTCTCCCTAAACCAGCCGCCATGTCACCTGCAGTCACTTGTTATCTCATTGCCCTGCTTGATTTTTCTTCCTGGTATTTATCGCCATATCCACAATCATCTCATTTATTCATCTGTGCATGTGTTTTACGCTTGTCTCATGCACCGGACACAAACTCCCCAAGGACAAAGATGATGTCCTTTTAAAGGTGTGTGTCCCTTACCTGGCATGTAGTAGGTGCTCAATCAATATCCGGTGAGTAAATGATGGTGTACATGTCCTTCTTCGGACTGGGAGCCCCCTTGATGGTACAAACTAAGTTTGGTTCCCTGGGATGACCTGCCCAGGGCTGAGCCCTGTGAATGTTCCCCGCCCATGTTTGACGGGCCGATCAGTGGGAGGGCCACTGGAAGAGGCGTTTCCTGGCACCGTCACCTCCCCGCCATGGCCCCGTTCCTCAGGAAACCAAAACACACCATATACCCGTATCCTGCCACTGCGGGAATCAATGTCCCTCGGGAGGGCTGGCCTGGCCTGTGGAGGTTTTCAATTTCCCCAGGAGCAGCGGCTTTCAATAGGGCCTTTATGCTTTCATCGATCGCCCAAGGGCCGCGAGCTTTGTTTCCCTGATAAATCTCATTTGATAAGAAAATCAGAGAACACTGGAGCCTAGCGCCGATGCCAAGTTCCGAGAGTTCTGCCGGCAGACTCTGAGAGAGTGCCTGTCAGGGATGTCAGCGCTGAAGACGCGCAGAGATCACTGGGAGCGGAGCCCTTGCTTTTATACGTAGGGGAGACGGAGGCTGGGGTGGGGGACTCAGGCAGCCGGAAGCGGGCACAAGCATCATTGTCCCCATTTTGCAGATGCAGAAACGGAGGCGCAGATAACAGGATCAGAGCCCAGGAGCCTTGACATCCAGTGTAGCTCGCCTTCTAACCCATCCCCTGATGCTTCAGCATCTCAGGGAAGGCCTCGGGAGGTCCAGGAAGGGAACACATGGCTGGAGCAGAATCATCCTCTCTGCAGCGGGTGTGCATGGCTGCCGAGATGCTCAGACTCGCCAGGGAGGCTCCTGGATTGTCAAGCCCCCAGGGGAGCACCCACCCCCACTGCCCTTTCCCCATGGGTGTTTCTGTGAATGTGGCTCCTGGTTCCAGTCCAGGAAAGCAGCCCACACAGCTGCTCCCACAGTGCCCAGTACCTCCATCCCTGAGTCCTAACTGGGTCAGGAACCCACATGCATGAATGATCCACTAGGCCTGCATCCCAGCCCCATCTTACAGAAGGGCAAACTGAAGCCCCATCACTGGGACAGCCTGCTGCCCTGTGGGAAGCTCTTACTACTCCTTCAAGTTCCTTGTCTGTTCCAATCAACGTGACAGAGCCTCTCAAAGTGCCCGGTCCCTGAAGACCCAGGGGTGAGGTGCAGCCCTGTCTTCATGAGGCCAGGGTCTCAGTGATGGTAGGATAAGGAGGTCCTGAGAGGAAATCCTCAGGGGTCAAGTCCTTGAGGGGCAAGGAGACCACCTTGCCCCTCAAGGGCAAAGGTGGGAGAGAAGAGGGTCCACTGCCAGCATGACAGGCATTTCAGCCCCTCTATGCACACACACACACACACCCCTCCGCACTGTGACGCTGGGGCCGGGGGCCCTGCACTCACCCATGACGTTGAGGAAGATGTTGCCTGATGCCAGCACCACCTTCTCTCGCGTGGCACGATCATAGATGCCCACGTGGCACTCATAGGGTCCATTGTCTGAGACGCGGACTTCGGGCAGCCTGCGAGAGGCAGAAGAGCAGCGTTAAGGGGCTGGAAGGCCCAGCGTTCCAGGAAACCACCCACCGCCCGCTGCTGAGCCTTTGCTCAGCCGATACCCCTGGTGGATGGTCCACAGAGCCCTGTGCTGTGCTGTGCTGGGGGGAGGGGCGCCACGCGTGGAACACCGACCGCACTTCCGGCCCTGCGCACCACGCTTCGGAAGGTGAAGGAGCAGGCTGTGTGCTCAGCCGGAGTTCAATCTGTGCTCCTTCCGGCCTCAGGAACTGGGGATGGGCCCCGAGGATGACACCAGCCTCCGAGGCCCCCGGGGTTCAGTACAGAACTGTCACCTGGTCATCTCCTCACGCGTTTCTCGTGGCCACCCTCCATGCACGGATCGCTCTTCCCCGTTTCATAAACATGGAAACTGAGGCTCCAGAGGGGACGTAACAGCCCCTCTCCCCATCAATACGCCCAGTTAAGAACCAGGATGGGACTTTGAAGTGACAGCCGCCTTGCTGTCACTTTATGCCCAGCCCTGGGGACTTGAGAAGAAGCACAGTACAATTCTTGTCTCCAAGAAGCGCCCATTCCAGCGGACGAGGCAGGGAAGCTCATCGAAGCTCCAGAGCTCGTGGGAGAGGGCGAGCTTATCCAAGCTCCGAGCAGGAGCCGCTAGTCCTGCCTGAGGAAGCCAGGAGGGCCTCTTAGAGGAGGTGACTCTGAGGATGGAATAGACCCTCTCATACCCTTACTCTCTAAAAGTCCAGAGAGTAAATGTTTTAGGGTTTCTTGCTTCCACTGTCTCTGTCACAACTACTCAACTCTGTCCTTGTAAAGCAGATGTAGGCCACAGACAGTGGGAAAGCAAATCAGGGTGGCTGTGTTTCAATAAAACTTTATTTATAACCCTTGAAATTGGAATGTCATGCATTTTCTTGTGCCATGAAATCTTCTTCTGTTTCATTTTTTTCCCCCCCAATCATTAAAAAAAAATGTAACAAACATTCTAAGTTCACTGGCTGTTAAAAAACAGTCTGGATTTGACCCATAGGCTGTCATTTGACAATTCATATTCTAGATCCTTCTGTCGGGTCTCCTGGGTCAGACCATGCTACAAATGAGTTTTGACGTTATTCTTGTTCCCTCTCCCTGTGGAAAATGCCTACAAGGCAGATCTCCCTTCACTCCTGTACCGAAGAGCCCTGACGTGGTGCCAGAGGGGGCCACGTGCAAATCCTGTCCCTGCCGCTGGTATGTTGTGTCACTTTGTGTGAGCCACGCCAGCTCCCTCTGAGCCCTGCCCCCCGGAGAAGGGGGCATCCTTCAGTTCCCACCCGTTGTGGACACACATTCCACTCCGCTCAGCTAAGCCCTTCTCCCCCATCTGTTTCTGCTGAGCAACCTAACCTCAGATTTACCCCTTTCTTCTCTCATTTTAGCTGTCCCCCCTCTCTTTGTCTTCCAGCTCCTATTTCTTTATGACTCACTGTCCCCCCACTTCCCTTCCTCCCACCCCCACACGTGGACCCTCATCTATTTCCTTCGCTGTCATCTCTTTGAGCAGAGCCAGCCCTTCTAAGGGACTGGCTTTGTCTCCTACCGCTCAGCACACATTATCATAAACAAATACCTTCATTTACATAGAATACCTGAGGTCGACATCTGGTCTACCCGACTGTCAGGAAAGACTTAAAAGAGCAGGGAGCTTTTTTTCATCAGGGAAACTTTGTGGGGAGATGCTGCCTCCCTCTCCTCCACGCTCTGAGACGAGCACAGGGAAGGTGGAAACAGTAGGGAACGACTTTCTCTGTAACTCAGCCAGACTGAAAAATAGCCACTTGACTGGGCACTGTTGTTGAGTGACAGTGACCTCGAGCGACATGTGTAGGTGACACTCCTAGGTGTCAGTTATAGAGGCTACCTGCTTAGGTGACTTCCGTAGGTGACAGGTGTGCAGGTGGCATGCTCAGATGACAGCTCCGTGAAGAGACAGTCTCAGGGGGACGTGTGTAACTGGCAGCTACCCAGGTGATGTAATAAGATAATAAGGACACGGTTGGCACGCAGGTGGAACCGTTCAGGTAGCCGCCACGTAGGTGATAGATGCAGATGTGTGTGTGTGTGATAGCAACACAGGCGACATGTTTGGGTAATTGCTACGCTAATGACATGCTCAGGTGACAGTAACATAAGCAACATAAGCAATATGTTCGGGTGATGCGTGTAGGTGACACACACAGGTGGTAGAGAAGACAGCTCAGAGGACACCTGAATTGGTGTTTTATAAAGAAGGCAGCTTCTCACTTCGGGCTGTTTCTACAGAATCAGACAATCCTTCTACTGGTTGCCTTAGCTCCACAAATGGTCCTGCCCCCCACCATTCATCCAAGACGCACTCCTGGGCACCATTCTTGATATCCCCCATTTCTCTACTCCCCAGATAGTCAGTGACCACGTCCCAGTGTTCCCCCTCCTAAATATACCCTGAACTCTCCACTTCTGTCCATCTCCATGGCCCCCCCGCCTTTTCTCACCCAGAACACTAAGGGGAACAGCTAACTGTTTTTCTGTGCCCTTGCTCATCTCCCTCCTGAGGCATTCTCAAGATAGAAACCAGATTCCTTCACATGCAAATGGCCGTGATGGTATTCCTCCACCTAAAGCTTCTAGGGCTTCCCTCTGCTCTTAAGATAGAGGCCAGAATCCTTATATCAGCCAACAGGGCCCACAGCACAGCTGGTTTCTGCTGCGTCTCCAGCCACACCTCAGCCTTCCTCTTCCTCTTCCTCCAGCGAGGACGGCGTTCTTTCCATTCCTCCCGTGTGACAAATTCCTTTTTGAAAAATAAGGTTTTTACTTTGGGATCCTTTTTAGATTTACAAGAAAGTCGCACTGAGAGTGGAGAGTTCCCGTGCACCCTCACCCAACTTCCCCCATTATTAACACCTTACGTGATAAGGTGATTAACACCTTACCACCATAGAGCTGCCAGAGGAAGAGACCAACATCGACACATCACTATTAACTCAACTCCAGACTTTCTCTGGATGTCACCAGTTTTTCCACGAATGTTCTTTTTCTGGTCCAGAATCCCATCCAGAATCCCTCCTAAGTGACACTCACAGGTGCATTTTAGCTAAGTTTTTTTTTTGATTGAGCACTTTTGTTGCCAATATATATGTGCATTTTTTTTCTCTAAGAATATTGGGTTTTCTTTCCCTAGCTACATCTTTCAAGTTACAAAGGAACGGTCACTTTCATAGTGGACGAGATTGATCACACTGAGGCCGGGATTAATAGCTTCCCTGAATTGATGCCTCTTGCCATGCACCTTTACAATTCCCCACAACTAGGGGTGGAATCTATTTCCCCATTCTTGGCTTTGTGACGTGCTTTGACCAACAGTATGATGGTCTGCAAATTCTAAGCATCAGTTTCAAAAAAGCACCACCCCATTCACTTTCTCCTTGCCTCTGATAGAGCATGTAGACATGTGGAGAGAGGCCCTAGTTGACCCAGTCATTCCAGCAAAGGCCACGCTCAGAAGCCACACTCAGCCAAGCCAGCTCCTAGACTCATGAGTTATTGCTTTAAATCATCCAGGTTTGGGATGGCTTGTTATACAGCAATAGCTAACTGATACAGCAGGTCTCCTCATATTAGTCCTTAGTAGTGTTTGTCTCAACTCTAATTTAATCACATATGTTGTGACTTTCCAATGTCGCACTTCTCCTGCCAAGCATGGTAAGCTCCAAGAAGGCAGGGTCTGCATCGATCTGGTTTATTAGTTTATCCCGGGCCTTGCATATCACGGTAGGTATTCAATAAGTATTTATTAAATTGATGGGTGGTGGCTGTGTGTAAGCATGGAGAATCTTGTCTCCCTCTGTGCTGGAAACCAGGTGCAGCCCCCTCCCCATCCAAGGTAGACTCTGGTTCTCATCTGCTTCCAGGCCACAGCTTTGACTGGACCGAGCTGCCTCTGAGCGCCTCATCTGAGCTTGTGCCTTCATGTTACCCTTCTGAAGTGGATTAAGCAGCCCAGGGACGACCCCCCTTTCCCCAGACCTGAGTGGCATTGATCTGCATGCTGAATAAAGGACCTTCACAGATAACAGAGCCCCAAGAGGACTGGGGTGAAGAGACCTACTCTCATCAGCAATTGGCTGCGATCAATAAACTATTAATAACTGCAAAGGTTTTTGGCAAGATCAGTGTACTGCAGTTTAGTGGCTGGAGTTGACCACTCTGATGGCAGCTCTGAAGGGTGAGTAACTAACTGTGTTTTTGAAAAGCTGGTCAGAGAGATAGTGGAGGCCCCACCTGGGCCACTGTGGCTCAGGTGAGGCCATGCCAGGGCTGGTCACTGGGACTCTGCCAGGCTTAGGGCCAGGACTATGGGCTGTCTGCCTTCAGGACAGTATTTCAGACTATTCTGCACCATTCCCTGTGCTGAGACTTGGGGGTTGGAGGCGGTAGATACAGAGATGCCAAGGATTTGGCTCCTGCCTCCATGTCTTTGCCTAGGTTGTTATAGCTCCTTGGACCATCTTCCCATCTTGTCCACATGGCAAGCCTCTAGCCATCTTTCAAAGCCCATGTGGGATCCCATCAGGTAGTCGAGAAAATTACATGAGATGATTCGAGGGCTTAGCTCAGAGCTGGTGTGACATGAGAGTCCAATGGATAGAATCACAGATACATAGCGATTCCTAGCGTCTGCATTCAGATGCCGCCTCTGCCAGGCAGGTTGCCCTGACTGCCTGCTCCCTGTATAGACAGAGTTCCTCTCCTCCTCCCCAGGGCTGCATCCATCAGGGTCCACCTACCTGTCCATATCATGCTACATTGTTATCTGTTTGTCTTACCTCCCAGGAAAGCAAATGAGCTGCTTGAAGGTGAGCCTGGACACATGGTAGGTGATCAGGGCATATCCACTGTGTGAATGAGGGTAGTGGAAACAGCCTAAGCCAGATTAGGCTAAGTGAGGTGTCCTGTGCTCTACCATGGGCTCTGCGTCTGACTAGCTGTACGAAGTTGGACAAAGTCCTTTGGCTTCTCTGGGCTTCCTTTTCTCCATCTGATTCACGGGCATTATAATACCTGCCTTGTGGGGGAGTGCGGATATTTATGGAGATTTACAAAGAGAGACTTTGTGTTAAGCATTTTACCCTATCTCCCTGGATTCCTGACACTACTCTGTTATAATGCAGTATATAAAACATGCCCTAGGTAATATGTAGCAATGATAATATATTATCCCCATTGTATAGATGAGGTAACCGAGGCACCCAGAGAAGAGGCAACACAACTGAGGTCACAGAGTGAGCAGGTGGATACCCTGACTCAAAACCAAGCCTGGTGGATGACAGAACCCGCCAATTGTCTTTGAACCCCATCCCCCTACCCTGACACTGCTTCTCAGATCTTCCTTCCTTCACCAGCGAATTAATTTGAGCTCTCTGGTTCCAGAATTTGCTTCCCCTGCTCTTGTGTGTATTTCTATTCCGAGCCTTGCCACCTCTCCAGGTAATGAGAGCCATCTGCTTCCTGCCCGCTGAGATAAACAGGATGGTCTGTAATGTTCCCAAACTCCTTTCTTCTGGCTTCTGGTGGGCCCCTTAATACTGGCGACTGGAGTTTGCTGAGCCAGCCGCGTTCACATTCTCCACACCTGACACGACTTAAAAGCCTCCGATTGTCTTTCCTCTCCCGGCTTTTGCCTTTCCGCTGGGAAGAGTCCTAGATTCAAACAGAATCGAGATCGTGGACGTGGGCACAGAGGGTGGGCTGGGAGGACACAGGGATGGCTCTTGGAGTTACTTTGTCTGTACTGTCGGGGAATCAGACGAGCCAGTCGGTGACTTTCGCTGAGAACCGAATTCTAAATTGATGAGCATACGTAAATGCACTTAGAACAGAGCCCTGTGGGCTGTAAGTGCTTGTCAGTTTCTTCTCCTTACACCGTTAATTAATTAAACATTGAAAACAAATTACTGAGCCCCTACCGTGTACCAGGCACTATTTGCAGTGGTGAGTATATATATATATATATATAGCAGGGAAGAAGACAGAGCAATATTTTTAAATGAAAACACTTAAAGATGCTTTTCCCATCAACTCTGCAACTATGCCTCCCTCCTTCTTAGAAAACGTTGCCTGGACATTAATTAAATTGCCCCAGGATCAAGGTCATCGTGACAAACATCAGTCTCACCCTGCCACAGCTTAAGGGTAGAGCGGGGTGTTAGTTAGTTCGCCCCTACACTCTATGTCTTCTGGGAGCCTTTCTTCTAAAAACTTGTTTATAGCCTTATTGAGGTATAATTGACAAACAATAAATTGCACAGAAGGTTTATGCCTTTGTTGGATCTTGACATGTGTATACACCGTTGAAGCTGTTGCCACAGTCAGATAATGAACACATCGCTTCCCAAAGTTTCCTTGTGTTCTTTTGTAAACATCCCCCCCGAACCCCCTAAACTTAGGCAACCACTGCTCTGCTTTCTGTCCCTGTAGTTCGTGTTTCCTAGGATTTCACATAAACTAAATCATAGCGTGTGCACAATTTTTTATCTGGTTTCTTTTACTCGTCATCATTATTTTGAGATGCACTCATGCCATCACCTCCATCAGTAGTTCTGTCCTCTTTATGGCCGAGCATCATTCCGCTGCTTGCGTGTACCTGCTTTGGTCTATCCACTCACCCGTGGATGGATGCCTGGGTTGCTCTCAGTTTGGGGAATTATGGATCAAGGTGCTATGAGCATGTGTGTACAAGTGTTTGAACGGACACATGCTTTCATTCCTCTCGGGCAGAGGCCGAGGAGGGCCACGGCAGGGTGGAAGGTTATAAGACCCTGTCCAACTGTTCCTAGGGCGATTGTACGAGGGCTTTTCACACACTGATTAGGGGGGCCTTCTTTTAGAAGTGTCTCGCTCCACATTACCCCTCCCTCACCCACCTACCCACCCAGCCACCCTATTCCTACGTAATTAAGTGCTCCTCTCCATTTGCAGAGAGCTTCGACCCCCGATAACAAGTCCTGTTGGAGCTGTGTATGCAAAATGACTAAAAAGACTCTGGGGGTGGTAATGGGGGGAGGGTGGGCGCTCTGGGGTTGCTTTACGAGAAGACCAATCGTGCCTGGCCTTCGAGGGGTTCGCTGACCCTCCTCTAATCCTCTCTCCGCTGAGGCAGGGTTGTGGGACAGGTGGCACGTGGACACGTCTTTCCCTCCACTCCACTGCCTCTGCCCCTTCCAGAACCTCTCCTCTCCCGTCTTCATTCTTGTCACCTCTCCCTACCCTGGGCCCCTCCAGTCTGTCCCCTCCCTGCTCTGCTGCCAGAGTGACCTTATTACAGTGAAGATCTGACTTGTGTTTTTCCTAGCTGAAATCCGCGGCTTTCAGAAAAAAAATCTTCCCATGGCTTTCACTGACTGGAGAGTGAAGCCGGAACAGTCTGACTGTGAGATGCTCCTGGATTCAGCAGGGACCCAAAAAGGAGAAAGGGAGGGAGGGACAAAGGGAGCGGAGAATGGCCTGAAGGGAGAAAGTGTGGCCTCGCATCTCTTGCCAAAATAAAGCAGTGGAATCAGAAGGCTTGTCAGGACCAAACTTTTATAATCCATCCTATTTAAAAAGCATTTTGTAATTCAAACATCTTCATTTATATACATTGTACCTCATTCTGGGCTAATGGAGGAGATTCAGGTAGCGATTGGTCCTTTGAGGCACTGCTTTAATGAAGAGACTAGAGAGCCTTTTCATTTGTATAACCATTGTTTGCATGGAAACGGAGCTTCTAAGGGGCCAGGAAATAGTTCATTCTTGCAAGTAGGTTAAACACACCCCCTGCAATCTTATTAGCCTCGTGCCTGCTCAGCTCTGCTCATCCTCATCCCTGCTGGAATGATCTCAAGTGGGAAGTAATGAAGTTTTACTGTTTTGCATCTGCCATGCCTCCCCTGATTGGCTGCACGTCCCTTGATGCCTGGATCTTGTTTCTCCCTCCCTCAAACACCTGCTCACTCTCCAGGTTCAGGGTCACACCCCTCGATGCAGGGGCCATATTTACTGAGTGCCCTCTCTACCTCTGCAGAGGCGTGAGGCAGAGCTTATAAGAATTGCCATAAAGTATCTGGCAACCATGGGTGCTATCAGAATGTTTGCTACTAAGGTTTGCTGCTCTCTGAAAAGAGAAGGGGTGTTTGAGGTCCCTGCCCACCCCCCCCCCCACCCCGCAACACACCTGTGCAATTTGCAGAGCCTGGCTGGAAGCTGGGAGGCAGCTCAGGTTGGCTTATTTTTGGCCCAGTAGCCCAGGTATGCACCTGCCCAGCCAGCCCTGGCTGCTCCACCACCCCAGCTGCCCTCACTGCAGTTTGCACAAACCCCTTAATACTAGGAAATGGACTAGGTGCTGGGGGTAGCTTGTGTGGCAACTGGCAGATCAGGGAAAGCAGATGTGGACAGGCAAGAAAGAACCTTGCCTAGACCTAGAATTGTCATGGATGGCATCCTCTACAGAAGACCCTGGGAAGGTGCTGAGGAAACTTGAAGGTGCTCAAGAATTCCTGAGGTCAAGTGCAGATTCTGGTAGGTCTGGGGGTGGGGCCTGAGAGTTTCTAACAAGCTGCCAGGTTATCTCACTCTAAATCTCAGGTGCTCGGTCCTTCTTTCTTCCCCCATGGGTCCCTCCATCTGTGTCAGGGCCCCCTGTCCCACCAAACACGCTGGGTGATACCTTTACATTGAATTCATCAAACCGCAAACACCAGCACCGAGAGCTCAGAAGGCCTTGACACGTGGTATGTCCCTGGTGAGTATGGTTGAATGGAAATTATTTGAGGATAGATTTTGCAGCTTTGAATGAGTCCTTTGAACTCTCAGGGGCTTCCACAAAGCTGGCCACACACACACACTGTGGCCTCCGTCACTCTCCAGCTCAATGCTAGGCCTGGCCTCCTGGATCCCACCCTGCACCTGCTTCCTGTTCTCCAGCTAAACGAGGTTATGCATTCTCAATCTTTCCCAGCCTCCTGGCCGTACGCTCTCAGGCTCACGCCCAGAAAGGGGACCCAGGCCCTAGACTTAGTTCAGGGGCAAACGGTCTTGTTCTGCTTGGTGTGAACTTGGCTGAAGTCACCTGAAATGGTAAGACCTGAGCCACGCCTCGTCAGCACATTGCTGGAGAAGCTGACGTTTCAACCCCAACACTCAGGGACAGAACGATCGGAAACCCAGATAGGAGTTCCTCGCCTCTTTTCGGCCAATCCCTGGATTTTCTCCTCCAGCAAGCCCTTTGCAAGAGCAGAGTAAGAAGAAGGTGAAGGGTCATGAACACTGCACTGGGAAGAGACGCTTGTGGAGGAAAGAGACTCCCCTCCGAGCTCAGGGACCTACGGGAAGTATGTAGAGGAGGCTACCAGTTCTTTCATATCCATCTCCCAGCCCAGCCTGGCTGATCGAGGACATTCCTGGTTTGGGCACTGAAAGTCCCATGTCCCAGGGACCGATCAGCTCCCGGTGAATCAGGATGGTTGTTCATCTTTCATCTAACAAAAAAGAAAACTAAAGAGAGAAGAGTGACTGGCTGCAGGCCAGATAGCAATCAGCAGCGGATCAAGGATGGAGAGGCCAGGCCACCTGTGCCAGGTGATCCTGAGAGGGCTCTGGGAAATGGGCCAAGGATGGCCCCCTGCAAGGTGGTTTGAGGATGGAGGATGACATTACGGAGCCCCTCACATGGGGTTGGGGTGGGACGCATAGTAGGTGCTCACTGAACTGCAGCCGTGATTGCTGTGAGCCCAAAGTCTCAATGAATCAAAGTCTCAACAAGCCAGAAATACCTGTGCTCTTTTCGTGACACAAAGCTAGAGAAGTGGGGTCCAACTTCTCCCCTGCACCAAGCAGGAGAAGGACATGCCAGAATCACTCCCTGGGTCCGGGAGCTGACAGCTGGGGCCGCCACCATCTTCCAGCTATTCCCGCTGGCCCGAGAGCCAGCCAAGGTCCAGCTGGTCCACGTGTGGCAGGTTTACCTGAGAACACTGCGCAGCCCCCATTAGAGGTGGGCAGGCTGTCTTGGATCAGGGCAAGGAGAGGGCAGGGTCCAGGGAGTGGAAGGAAGGGGCGGGAGCTCTGGGCAGCCAGAAAAGCCCCCTTATTTAAGCGCCGAGCTCCTGCGTCAGCACCAAGAGTTTTATTACTTTCTTTCTTGTGTGCTTTCTCCTTTCTTCCCAGAAACTGCCTGAACTCTTTTTTTTTCCTAGGGCCTTTAAAAAGCCATTAGCATGATTTTTATCCCCCTTGCAACCTAAAAACTGTTTCCATCATAAAACCACTCAGTGGGTTCAAAACATCTGTGCCTTCCAATCAAACGCAGGGCCGGTGGGGGAGGGATGATGGAGACGGGTGGCAAGGAGGTGGGGAAAGTTCCGGAACATGGCAGCACCCTCCCTGCCCCACCCCCAGCTCCCTACTCTTCTCCTCTTCTGTCCAAGGTGCATTGGACCCAGACTCTGTGCATTGGCAATGCTAGCTCTGAGCCTGAGGCATTATTTATAATCAGGGTCTGACTGCGGCCAGGCCCTTAGCACTCGGGCCATGGAGAGTGAGGACCAGGTAAGCCTCATTCTGCCTTTCCAAGAGAAGGGGCTTGCCTCCCCCAGCCCACACCTGAGCTGCACCCCGCTACGTTCTAGCATACTCCGCGAGAGGAGACCCTTCCTGCCAGACTGGAAGTACTGATGGCTTATGCAAATCCAGCTCAGCCTCCGAGACTATATGAGCTCAGGCAGGTCACCCGCCGCTCTGAACCTCGGCTTCTGCCTCTGGGCTTTAAGGGGGCCTCTGTGCTGAGGCTCAAACCAGGTCGCTGTGGAAGACCCCTTCATTCTTGCCCAGAGGGGTGCTCCAGAGATGGCAGTCGTGATTCCTCAGTGGGAAAACGGGGAGTGACTTGTTCCCGATGTGGACAAACACCTCTCAGAAGTCAGATTTTATCTTCTGGTGATGAATTCCCAGTGAAAAACTATACAGTCTAACCTGGGGTCTCTTGATCACCCAAGTCCAGGCAGTTGGTACTTGGGACCCTGGAATCACTGGCCCCTCCGCTGCTCTGGCCTCCTCGATGCCTGGTTGGTGGAAGATGGGGGTCACCGTGCCAACCATCCTGGTCCTTCCCTCCCTCCCTGTTTGGCTGCTACCATGAGCCTTAGGCCCCAAATCCCACTCCCATCCCATCCTCCATCTCTCTGCTGACCTCATTCCCCTGACTCTCTGGCCTGCTGCTTCCTCCTCCCCTGTCCTTCCCATTCGGACCCCCCTCCCTGCTCCCCCTCCCCTTCCTCTCCAGCCCTCTCTTCTCCACTCTCTTGCCGCTGCCATGGAAACCACTTTATCCTCCACATTCTGATTGATCCATTTAGCCCCTCACGGTCAGCCTGCTCAACTCGGGGTCTGGGTTGGGAGTTGGGCAAAGGCGTGCGGGACCAAGGGTTCAGGATGTTCCTTTCACCTCATCTCCACCCCGTGCCCTCCTAGGCTCAGCAAGCACAGGGATTGGAGCATGGGCTCCATGAAAAAAGACATTGGGGGGTATGGAACTAGAAACAAGGCTGCGGGCCAAAGGGAACTCAGACCAGGAAGCTGGGCAGGGAGCCAACCAGAAGCAAAGCAGAGAAGCTGAGGGTACGTGGCTTAGCCCGCTGCTTCCTTTCTGTCCCTGTGGGTGCCTTGCTTTATGACAGGAATCTCTGCCTCTCTGTCCTTGCCTCTCTCCTTGGCAGTGGGTGAGAGCTGGCATCCTGAAGAACCTGAGACTCTTGGAACCAAATCTGCCTTTAGCAGGAGAGGGAAAGCAGGGAAGGTGACTGTCCCAGGGTTCCCGCACTTCTTGGCACCAGTGATCACTCTGATCTTATTCGGTGAACATAGCCACACCCCTACGTGCAAGGTCAGTTATGGCCCTGGATAAAGAGATTCTAGGGGACAGTGTATGGACAGCCTCGTTCATCTCTGCATGTCGGTGGTTTCTTGAGCACCTACTGTGTGCGAGACCCTGTGCAAAGCACTTTGAACACTGATCTCTTTCAACCTTCACACAAGCTCTCTGAAATAAGAATAATAATAGTAATAATAACAACGATAACAAAATAAGAACAGAGCTCTGCGCACCAGCACTCCCAGCTTTAACATGCTATGGTTGAGCGATCTGGGACAAGTAATTTAGTGCCCGTGCCTCGGTTTCCCCATCTGTAAATTGCAATCTTCATAACGATTTTATGAAGTAGGCATTAGTATCACCATCCCAGGTTCCCAGAGGAGGAAACTGAGGCAGGGGGTAAGGTTCAGAACTTGCTGACGATTTGTTCAGTCAGGACATCTCAGAGCTGGGGCTCACATCCTGGTGGTCGGGCTCCAGAGCTGATGACCTGAACCCCCACGCTCATTGCCTTTCAAGCTGGGAGTGGCCTGGGCTTCCACAGGGTCGTCGGTCAGCGGCAGGACAGACACAAAGTCGTACAGACCGGGAAGGGTCTTAATGGGGAAGCAGCTTGAGTGGGTGCTCTGAGGTCAGCTACGGTTTGGGCTCTGGACCTCGTGTCACCCAAGGTGGCCTGGGGCCCGGGGTGCACGCTTTGGCTCTTCAACTACAGAGACCACATTTTTCCTGGAAGCAAACTCCAACAAGAATCCATCACCTGGGTCCCTCTAAACTGAGACCAGAGCAGCCTGGGGGGCCGTTCCCTTCAACCACAGTTTGCCAAAAGGATCAGAAAAGAGGCTTAAGGAGATTGTTCTTGACCCTTAGAAAAGCAGGCCGCACGCCGAAGCATTGCAACTCAGAGAAGCCTCGTCTGCGGGAGCCTAAGCCGGCCTGGCCCTCAGGTGCGGCTGTCAATCAGCCCAGCTTCGTGCAGGGAGAGAGAAGGCGGAAGTATCCTCCAGGTCTGAGATGGGCACCACACCCAGCGGACATCCTACCCTTTAGTACCTACGACCACCAAGTGAGATCAAAATGACAATCCCGTTAAACAGAGCAGGAAACTGAGGCCCAGAGAGGCTAAGCAATGTGTCTAAGGTCACACAGCTAATGCCTGGACATCAGCTAGAGCGAGAACTCAGATCTGTCCGGCCCATCGAGAGGATGAAACATTTGCGAATGTCCTGGAGCTTGCTCTGTCTTTTGGGATGGCCCCAGCACCACGTCAGAGCAAGACCAATTACTCTAGTTGAGTAAAGCAAACCTTAACTTTCCCTACAAACCTGCAGCTGAGCCTGGGGCCCCTCAGGAGGCCTTTCCCAACCAGTTCAGCTGATGGGTGACCCGTGGCCGAACCCGATTCCCGCTGTTTCATCAAAGCTGAGCTAAAAACAGCCTCGCTTTGGCAGTGGAAAATTGAAACTCCCAGCTCCCTCTTAAGGCTCTTAAACAGGTCAGCCCACCAGAAAACCCAATCCTTCAATCTGGATTCTCTTAAAAAGTAGGGCAGGCCAATTATGTTTTACTGTCCTGAGCCACGTGGAGCTGAGAGCAGAGAAGGTCAGGCCATGGCGCCCAGGGCTGCCAGCAGATGGGAGACCGAGGAGCCAGCCAGCCTCTCCCATCAGCCTCTTTGTCAAAACAAAATTAAAATGCCTGGACTCTTGCTGGCACCGAGATCTCATCCAAGGTAATAGGTATTTATCTTAGTGTGTTCAGCTTTGGGCTCCATGCCACAGGAAACTGGAAAGTACCTCTGCTCTATCTTGCACATCTAGCACAGTGCCTAGCGGGTGGAAGATAGTCAAGAAATAACCGTTCACTTATTCATTCATTCATTCATTCATTCATTTATTCAGTGTGTCATTACTGAATACCTATGATGTGTCAAGGCCTGTTTGGTGCTGAGGATACAGCTGCGAGCAATACAGAAAAAAAAAATATCTCTGTCATCATGGAGCTGATAGTCTAGGTGAGGGAGACAGACCATAAATAAAGCAAGCTTCAAAAAACGAGCACACCGGCGGTTATATGTGTATTTAGAAAAATAAAGACAGGACAGGAAATAGAGAGTGCTAGGAGTGGAGGTGAGGCTTTAAATTTTAAATGGCAGGGTGGTCAGGAGAGGGGACATTTGGCAACGACTGAAGAAGGGACACGAGTGAGCCATGTGGACATCTGGGGGAAGAACGTATGAGACTGACCATCACTGAACTGACGTTAAGTGCCATATATTTTGCCACGCACTTTGACATCCGTCATCTTGTAAATTTCTTAGAACGTTATGGGGTAAACAATAGTATGTAAATTACCCATGAAGTAACAGGAACTCAGAGGCAAAGTCAAAAACAAGATCTCATCTTCATGGGATTATGGTTTGGGTAAGGAAGTTTAACAATCCGACAGCTGTTTTCTTTTCATAGTAATAGAATCCCTGACAGCTGGACGTAAGGCTGGCTGAAATCAAGACCACATTTCCCAGCCACCCTTGCAGCAAGGGTGGTGGCCCTGTGACTATATTCTGGCCAATGGGATATAAGTAGAAGTGTTAGCTAAGACTTTTGGAACCATCTTACCTAAGGTCTCCTTCCCCTCCCTCCTTCCTACTGACTGAAATGTAGATCTAATGGCTGGAGTTGGAGCAGCCTTTTTAGACTTTGAGGTGACCTTGGGAGTGGCGGCTTTGCAGAGCAGACATCAAGAGGCAAGGGGTCTGAGTCCCTGACACCATGGAATGCCCTACGTGCTCTGGACAGGCCAATAGACTCTTAGGCGAAGGAAGAATTGAGTTGCATCTAGTTTAAGACAAACTTATTTGTGTGTGTGTGTGTGTGTGTTCTGCAGGTAGCCCAGGCTAATTCCGACTGATGCAACTTCAGACAATGGAGAGTGGTTTTGGACGGCAGACAATGGAGAGGTCATTCCCTGGTTTGTATCTAGCCGCTACTTGTGGCAGCCGATTGCTGTAATTTGGGAATCACCCATCAAAAGACCACATCATCAGCTTTTTCAAGAAAAGCCAGAAATCAAGATTTGTATATAAAATCTGATTTTTAGAAGTTTATCATTAATTTAATTGAAAACTTTTCTGAATTAAAAAAAAAATCAGTGGCTGTTACATAGAACTTGTTTGCTGGCGAGCTTTGGCCTGTAAGTCTCTGGTCAGTGAGTGAGGCCCCATGAGAGGAAGGGCTTACAAGGGAAATTGAATGGGCAAGTGAGGGGCAGAGCTGGGACCATAGAGAGCTCAGAGTCGATCTTGCCACAGAATAGTTGAGGTAGCAGCCGCCCGCCTGCGTGGCAAAGTCCTCACTCCGAAACCCATTGGGTTCAAGCTCCTGGACTGAGCATCTTGGATTCTCACCAAGTCCCAAACAAAAACAGGCCTGTTTAATCGAACAGACACACACACCCCTTATCAGTGGAGACGAGGCCCGCAGAAGTGAGCAGTGGCTTGGCAGACGGGTGCCTTTGAATGGATGCGTCACTTTCAGCTGATGCTTCCGCCATCTGTTCCTTCTGCTAATTGCCATCATAAGGAGGGGATGCGGTGGTGTTGGGAAGGTGAGAATGAGGAAGGAGCAACTGTCCACCCACCTGTGAGTTTATGAGGGAGGGCCAGGGGCTCTCCCTGAAGCCCACGGTGATGTCATGTCACAGCTACACTGGCTACACCAGGGAAATGCCAACAGCTAGGGATGGTGTGGCCTAGAAGCCTGGTTTGGGACGAGCTATCTAGAGTTAACATACTCAGCCCCTGGCTCCGAGGAAGTTCTTCTATTTCACAGGTTACCATTCTCCCGCATTCTTCAGACCTACTATGTGTACCTGCATGAAGATTAAGGATGCCCAAGATAGCAGTGCTAAGGGCATGGACTCTGGAGCCTGGCTTTGAATCCCAGCTCCTCCACTGACAAGCTGTGTGACCTTGAGCAAGTACCCTACCACTCTGTGCCTACGTTTTTACACCTTAAAATTCGGGAAAGTCCTATGGAGTGTCGAGTGGATTAAATAAGACAATACATGGAATGCACTCAGGACAGTTTGCCGAAGTTGCATTCTCTTTTTCATCGCCACTGTTAGTATTGGTGTTTCTGCATCTTCTGATCACTCAGTGCTCCCCTGCTGTTCTTTGAGAGGCCTGGATAAGGATGCAGATTCAAGCCCAGAGATGGGGTACGGGGAAGGGAAAGGATCAGGAGCTCCCAGGAGCATATCACCATCAGGGTGCATGTAGAGAGAAAGTGGGCGGGTGCTGAGAATTCACTTTTTAAAATGAGTTTTGGATGCTGGAGGCTTTGTCCGGGCTCCCAGGTCTCTTGGATCTGGTTGGCCTGATGCTTGGAGCCCAGGAGTGGCTCCACTAGGGAGCTGTATGACTTGGTGGTTAAGTGCACAGGTGGTGGCCCCTGACAGACTGGGGTTGAATCTCAGTTCTGCCACCTGCGAGCACTGTGACCTTGGGCAGTTTGTTTAAGCTCGCTATGTTGTCTCCTAATCTGTAAAATCAGGAAATATAATGCCCACCTTCCAGGACTGTGGTGAGGGGTGAGATAATAGTATGGAGAAAGGATGGAACGTTCTTTCGCTACCGATGAGCCCGGGAGTGGAGGGGCGAGTGTTGGTCCTGGAAAACAAAATTGGCACGAACAAGACCAGCCTTCATTGCTTGAGAATGCACTGGTTCCAAGCACTGTCCGTTCCACCTCTGATCCTCATTGAACCCCAGAGGGGCAGACCCTGTGCACATGGGAAGTCTAAGGCTCGGCAAGATTATGTGACCTACCCACGGTCACAGGGAGGGTGCGATAGAGAGAGATGTCATCAGTTCTGCAAAGTGGAACGGAGGGGGGATGCGGTCCTTTAAGGTTAGCTGAGTGGGCCAATCTGTCTGCCTGTACCCACAGCACTTAGACCTTTGCTGGGCACATACCCACATCTGTCTGGCATTATTCTAAGCACTTTGCATGTGTTAGCTCATTGAATTCCCAGCAACCCTGTGGTTGTTACTACATACTGATACTGTATTGTGTACTGTAATCATCTCCATTTTATAGCTGTGGAAACTGAGGCACAGAGAGGTTAAGTAACACGCCAAAGAGAACACTGCAAGGATTGACTATTCCACCATCGACACAAGAAACAGGATCAAATCAATATCTTATCTGAGAGGAATTGGAACCCTGGGAAAGGACTCTGGCTGGGACTTAGGGACAGGGGTTATAGAGACCCGTTGATGGGATGGAGGGGAGGAGGTTTGCACACTAGGCAGTAGTAGAATTGATCATCCCAGTGTTCAGGGGTAGAGAGGAGGAACCGATAAAAAGAAGAGTCCGTGTGGAGTCCCGAGCAAGAGCAGGACCCTCTGAGCTCCTGAACAGAAGCAGGAAAGGCTGGGCAGCTGTGGTGTCTGGTAGGCACTGGAGGGTCCTCCCATCAAAAGCAGGAGGGACTCCACTCATTCTTCAATGTCCAGCTTCGGAACTCACTGTCTGTGTGTCTGGCAGTGGCCATGGCCATGCTGGGAAGGACGGGACCGATGACAGCTCTGCTATGACAGAGCCCAAGGTCTTCAGGGCCTCCTTCCCCCACTGCTCTGCATCATTGCCCGGCAAAGCCCGGGCCCAGTGACGGGCACACAGGCCAAGGACCCCAGCTGGCCTCTGTCACACCTCGGTCTTGACTGGCTCTGGGTTTTGGTTTTCCATCAGGAACTCTGCCTTCCAGTAAGTGAGCCCGAGAGGCCAGCAGAAAGCCCTGCCCAGGAGCATGGCAGAACTTTGCGTTTCTGACCTAACAGACACCGAGTGACTTTTCTGTGCCAGGCACTATGCTGGGAGCTTCTAGATAGGGTCTCATAAAAATGTTAAGTGTTTCCATCTATCTGGCCATCCGTCCATCCATCTATCCATCCACTCATTCATCTACTCAACATCCATTCACTCTTCCATCCAACTATCCATCCACTCACCCATCCAGCTACCTATCTATCTATCTATCCATCCATCCATCCATCCATTTATCCATCCATCATCCATTCATCAGTTCTACATTGAATGCCATGTTCCACTCAATAGCACTCAATAGTGGGGTGATTACTAGAGAGAAGACAGCGGATAAGGCAGGCATGCTTCCTGCCTTCATGGAGCTTTCTAGTGCTCCAGACAGTGATAGGACTAACCACATAAATATGCGTCTAATTAATAGAGTGTTGAGTCCTGTGAGACATCCACGGTGCTACTGGAGTTGACTGGCAGGACCTGACCAAATTGCGCTGAAAAGTCAGGAAAAGCTTTCTTTCTAGAAAAGGCCATGAAAACAGAGGTGGGAAGGAGGAGTGAGACTTGACAGGTGAGGTAGTGGGGAAGGGCAGGTGGGGAACCAGGTGTAGGGAACCAGAAGCGTGAAACACCTGGAGGAGGGGAAGAGTGATGGTCACAGAAGATGTGAAGGGAGTTTTGGGGAGTGAGGGGCAGTGGTACAGGATGTGGAGGGTGAGGCAGGGAGGGGTCGGGCCCTGCAGGCTCCCTGGGCCCTATTATCAAGCTTGGTTTTTCTCCTAGGAAGAATGGCAGTCACCGAAGAAACTCAGGAGGATGAGGGCAGAGGCAAGACACAGTCAGTCTGCATCTTAGCTCTGCCGTGTAGAGATAAGAGTGGGCATGGACCAACCAGCGAGGAAGCTGCTGCCATGGCGTTAGATGAGAGATGCTGGCAGCTTGGTCTAGCTGGGGACCGAGAGAGAAATGAACAGTCTTGAAATCAATGCAGGTGTGAGGGATGAGACACAGGGACCGATTGGATATGGGGAGTGAGGGGGTAAGGCGCCTGGAGAATTTCTGAGTTTCTAGTGTCAGCTGCTGGCCGATGGCCTGGTCCCTCCCCAAGATGAGCAGCAAGGAGCAGCTGAGAGGGGACCCTGTGAGTTCTGCTTGAGTTTAAGTGGCCTAAGAGGCAGCCAGATGGGAATGCTGAACAAGGGGCTGGGCGTGTGGGTCCGGGGATTACCCGGGCAGCTGATAAAGCCCCTTGATGTAGGTATCACCATTCCCATTTGTCACACGAGGAGCTGGCCTCTGATTACACATGTGCCCAGGGGCCAGGCCTATCTCCAAGGAGGATGATATCATCAAACCCTGGATTCAAGTGCAGCCAGGCTTCCTAGCCAGAGCTAGAGTTTCCCTCTTTTCTTGGTTCTGGGTGGTTCCATGCGGGCCAGCTTGTGTTGGCTTAGAGACAGCTGTCAGTTGACAGTGGCATCATCTCTGTGGGTCCCAGCGATTGAGTCTGGATCAGGGCCAGTGCTCCCCACTGCTGAGTTTCCTCTCACATGGTACGTCCACACTCCCTTTATCTCGCTCTAGCCACAGATCTCTGGACTCACCACCTGGCCTTTGCCTCTGCAGTGCCCTCCCCCTGGAATGCCTTCCTCCTGCTTCTTTGTCTGGTCCTCTTCCTCTTCCCCACCAATATGGTCTCTGATGGACCACGCAAGCCCCTCATCCTCCTGTATCTCTGTCAGCTGGGCCCAGTAGCTTCCACTGGATTCCTGGGGCCCCCAGTACACACAGCCTGCTTGTCCAGACCTCCCTCCCCCACCCATACACACACAGCACAGCCGGAAATCCCAGCTGCTCTCCCAGCCTGATGCATCGTTGGCATCTACGCGAGTTTGCTGAGAGGTAAGACTGTATAGAGGTGAGGACCAAGGCTTTGGCCTCAGACGGCCCTGGCTGGGTCACAGCTCTGCTCCCAGTCATTCTCTGTGTGGCCTCAGGTAAATCCCTTTCCTTCTCTGACCCCGTTTCCTCCTGTGCAAAGTGGGGCTCGTGAAGGATAGCCCCTGACGACTTATGAGGAGGATTGATAAAATCCACGACTATGAAGGCCAGAGCAGAGGGCCCAGCCCACAGCATCGGTCATACACACTCAAATGTTAGCACCGTTATTATTATTATTATTAATTAGGCACGAATCGTTTTTCTACAGAAAGGATGACCTTCGCGAGTCGCCAGAGAATGAGTCAGATCTCTAAAGCTGGAATCGAGTCATGAGAGGCACAGCCAGGCTGGGCTGCAGGAGGAGGGTTGAGACAGGCTAGATATGGTCTTTGTTTAAAAAAATAAATCGCTGGGCTATGTTCACAAGGAAGGCAGACGCATGAGAATAGGTTTATCAAGGTGGTTTTCAGTTCCACTGTAATTTAAAATAAATAAGTCAATTTAATGTTTATAGAGTGAGTTATGCCTTATTAGGGACACGGTGAGCTGAGGAAACTTGGCCAAGGCAAATTTTGAGAAATTGGCCCCGGCCGTGAGAGTAATTACAGCAATGCTTTAGTGCGCAGTCTTGCCCAATGATATTTTCATTCTGTCTAATTTATTAGTTTATTAGCTTTATGGTGAATAGAGAAAGTTATACCACAACATGGGCCTAACTTGATCAGAGCCAAATTTTGACGCCCCCCTGAGGTGGCTGTAATAAGGAAGAGACCCCTGCTTTGAAACTGTCTCCAAGATGTCCAGAAAGACTCAGGACTCCGGGGCCTGGGGCTGTGAGTTAGAAAGACAGGAAAGGACAGTGGTCCAGAACGCTGTCTGGTTTTAAATGCCAGCTCCTCTGCTTTCTGGTTGTGGGGCCTCAGCTATTTAGCATGTCTAGGTCTTGGTTTTCTCACCCGTAAAATGGAAGCAATAGCAATTTGTCCCCACGTGATAATTGAGAGCCCTGTGTCACAGAACCTGGGCCAAATTGCTCACGTCCCTCTCCCTGGAGCCCAGTACTGTGCCTGCTCATCATAGGCATTCTGTAAATGGTGTTGGATGAATGTGGCCAAAGCCGATGTCCACGTAAGGTGTTAGGCACACAGTCATCACTACCCTCCTATCTCGGGTACGTTGTTCCAGGTCCAAGAGCTTTATGAACTCATTTAGGTACTATTACTGTCATCACTGTTTTAGAGATGGGGAAACTGAGGCACAGAGAGGCAGTGACTTGCCCAGGGTCCCACCACCACTACGTGGCAGAGCTGGGATTGAGATGCAGGGAGCCAAGCTCCAGGGTGATTTCATCCTGTCTGAAGTGTTCCTCATGTTTTAGCTTTATTATTTCAAAACAAAAGTCCAGTTCTATGACATCGTGAGGGAGCCCAAGCCCTCCATGAGCTGGTTGCTTCTTCCCCTTCTTAAACTGTCCCCACCCCAGGCCCTCACTCCTCTATCCAGACAATCTCCTTGATGGCCTCACACAGCACTTAGTGGGTCTGCTCGGTTCAGTGAACACCTTGGAGCCCCATAGCCTGCCCAGCCCATCCTTGAATGGCAGGGCATAGGGATCAATACCAGGAGCTCTTGCCCTCAAGAAGCCCATGCCGAATTCCTGAGCACCTACTGTGTGCTAGAGCCTAAGGAGGAAAATGGAGATACAGAAAGGAAGAAGGAAACGATACCTTACACATGGCCAAAGGGACTTCGCAGATGTGAGAAAGGATCATGGGACGGGGAAATTGTCCTGGGCTCTCTGGGTGGGCCCAGTGAAATCACAAGTGTCCTCATAGGCGGGAGGCAGGAGGGTCAGAGGCAGGGGCAGAAGCAGAGGTTGTAGTGATGCCATTGCTGTAAGGGGCCACAAGCCGAGGCATGTGGGCGCCTCCAGAAGCTTCAAAAGGACCAGAAGCAGATTCTCCCCCTGGAGCCTCCAGAAGGAAGTCAGCTCTGCCGACACCTGATATTCGCCTAATGAGACCCATGTCCAACTTCTGACCTGCAAGCTACTAAATTGGTGTTGTTTTAAGCCACTAGGTTGATGGTGCTTTGTGACAGAAGCAATAAGAAATGAGCACAACAGCAAACACTGATGGAGTTGGCGCCTGCTGTGCTAAACCCTAACGAAGCGTGATCCCATTTAATCTCCCAAGAGCTCCCCCTGCCTCAGCAAGTTGACGCTCTTACCCCCATTTTACAGAGTCAGCTGATTCATTCATTCGACAAGTGTTTATTGACTGCCCCAGACGACTTCCCAGGTGCTGAAGATGGAGCCATGGGCAAGAGACAAGAGGACACTTGATTTCTAGATGGAGAGACATTAGACAAGCAAGCATGTAACCACAACCCACGGAACTCCAGGTAGTGTGATACAGTCTATGAAAAGATAAAAGACAAGGTAAAGAGAGTGGTGGGGATGCTGTTTCATACAAGGTGGTCAGGGAGGGCTTCTCTTAGCAGGTATCATCTGAGCAGAGACCTGGATGGACCAGAGGAGGGAGCCTAAGTGGACATCTAGAATATTCCAGGTAAAGAAGCTGATCAGAAACCTGAGATACTTGTTTGTGCGAGTTTGAAGACCGGCTCTGACGCTTCTGAGTCTGCAGCCTGAACCCCCACATCACGCAACGAACAGTCTGTCCGGCATGAAGCAAGTGCGCAGGAAGCAGAGGCGGGGCCCACTGGATTGGGCCTGGGCAGAGGTCTCAGGGCCGGTTCCCCGGGAGGGAGCGGAGGCGGTGGGGGGGGGGGGGGGGGGGGGGGGGGGGGGGGGGGGGGGGGTGGGTGACTTCAGTCTGGAAGGATGCGGAGGGTTTAGAGGTGGTGGGTACTGGTTCTGCAAGGTCGGGGTGTGGGAAAGCATGGTGGGTGTTTTAAGGAATAGGAGTCACGCTTATGTCTGGGCCAAGGGTTGGAGCACACAGGATGTGGACCGCCCGGAACTCTCATACCCCACTGGTGGGAATACAAAAGGGGAAAAGCACTTTGGAGAACTGTTCGGTGGTGCTGTGGATTGAATCGTGTCTCCCCAAAAGATGTGTGAAGTCCTTATCCCCCAGTACCTGCCAATGTGGCCTTATTCAGAAATAGAGTCTTTGCAGATATAACTATACTAATCTGAGGTCACACTGGATTGGTGGGCCCCCATCCAATGTCTGGCATCCTTATAAGAAGAGGGTAATGTGGACACGGAGACACCGTGTGAGGATGGAGGCAGAGACTGGAGACACAGCCGAAGAATGCCAAGAACTGCTGGCAACGTCAGATGCCAGGGACGGGTGGAAAGGGACTTTGTCCTACAGTGTTCAAAGGGAGCGTGACCCTGCCAACACCTGGTTTTAGATGTCCAGCCTCTGGAATTGTGAGAGAATAAATCTGAGCCACCCAGCGTGTGGCACTTTATTATGGTGGGCCCCTCACTAAAGCTAAACATCCACTTTCCCTATACTCCAGCCATTCCTCTCCTGGGGATGCATCCAAGAGAAACGAATGGTGATGTTCAAAGCAACTTTACTTGTCATTGCTCAAAACTGGTGGCAACATCCCAAAGTTCCTTTACAGGGGAATGAATAAACACATTGTAACAAATCATGCAATGGAGTACTATACAACAATGAAAAAGGACGAGCCTCTGACAGGTGCAACCACACAGACAAATCTCCCAGGTGTGATGCTGAGTGAAAGAAGCCAGACACGGCACGTGTTTCTATCCATGTGCAGAGCAAGGAGAGGAAAAACCAGTCAAAGTTTATTCAAAAGTCAGAATTCAACGTTTTCCTCTTGAAGAAGAAAACCTTATGAAATGCTGGGCGGTGGGTGGGCACCAAGTTATATGCATGTGTAACAATTCTCTGAACTGGACCTTCAGTTGAAGCACTTTCCTATGTGTCTGGGATACCCTAATGTAAAAAGAAAATAAATAGGTAGGGACCTCCCAGTGGAGAGCCTCAAAAGTCTGGCAGAGGCATCTGGCGTTGATTCTGTTGGTCTCCAGAGGCTGAGGATGGGGAATGTTTAGCAGAGGATGAGGTGCCCGCTGCCATGGGAAGGACTGGGGCATTTAGTGATATCTAAAGAGGATTTATAATGAGTCCAGGGGCCCTCTTGACTCATCAGCAGTTAGAACAGCTGGCAGGGTCTCCATGTGGCCCTCGACACCCCAAATCAGAAGGCTAGCATCCACTGCCTGGGCAAGTGGGGAGGAACAGCAGGGAGAGCTAATGGTGCAGCAACAGCCCGGGCTGAGTCTCCCCTGCCAGCCTCTCCTCATCAGCTCGCTCTGCTGAGTCCCACTCTGTTCTCATCAGCTTGTTCTCCCAGGGCGCCCTGGTGTTTACTCCATCAAACCCCAGCACCTCTGGCTGACTGCTGTGAGGCCCAGAGCTCATCATCTGCCGCCTCTGCTGGCACATTGCAGAGGCAAAGAACAGCGAGGCCTTCAGCGGCCGGCTAGAGGCGGTGGATGGAATGGCCACTGGGGCAGGACTGAGGCCCCTGTAATAGGAAGCTGCCCCACAGCGCTGAAGGGGGCAGATCTGGCCTCCCTACTCCTGTCTGCTTAACCCCAGAGCCTGGCCCCTTCCTCCACATGCCCCAGACCCTTCCACCTGCAACATCCAAACAAGTGAACGAACTTCCAGGCTGGCGGTGATTGGAGGCGGTGTGGTTTAGTGGAGAAAGACAGGACCCAGGCTGCCTGGGTCCAAACCTTGGCTCTACCTCTTGCCATGTGCTTAACCTGGCGCTAAGCACCTGCAGAGATGGCTCCAGACAGCGTTTCTGAGCATCTTGACCCGAGCTCTGGCCGTTCCCAGCTGTCTGACGCCACTGACGCCTGCTTAAAATCCTGGGTCTGCCCCGAATGCTGCGTGGGTCCTGGGTGTGGATTCGGGTTCTGCTGGGTTTGTACACCTCACAGGATCATCTGTCTGCCTTCCCACCATACTCACTTCCAGCCAGAAAAGGGGGCTCCGGCCCCTTGTCTGAATCCCCAGAGGAGGGTCCCTGGGGGAGGTGGAAAGTGGGGAGCCAGGCTGTGGGGGACACTGAGTGGTCAGGCTTGTCAGGTGGGTGAAGGGGGAAGTATGGCAAGCACCGAGATGGAGGCACCAGGTGCTGGGCCTCTGACCCCACCAGGGAAGAGCTTACAAAGCAGGTTGCCACCCTCCACAAGTGCCCCAGGCCCAGGCTGCTTGCCGATACCCTCTCTGCATCCCTGGCATACAGCGGCCCGGGCATGGAAAGGCCCCATCTGCCTGCCCTGGGCCATCCAGCCCCTCCCAGGGCTCAGCTCACTGTCCTGTAACCATCTCTTTACAGGTCTGTCTGGGCCTCAGTTTCCTCATCCATAAAATGGGGTGTGGGGCACAGCCTACCTTGTGGGATGTTGCGGGACTCAGCTGAGGCAGTCCATGCAAAGCATTTAAAACAGTATAAGTGCTCAGCTAATAGAAGCTTTTCCTTTAGGGAGAATGTCTTGTCTGTCTTTTTTTTCTGCGATCGTGTCACCCAGCTCTTTTTATCTGGCCTCTGGCTCATTGGAGGTGCTCAGAAATGGTCACTGAATGAACAAATGAACAACATGTCCAGTGATTCCTTTCTTCAGTCACTCCTGGCAAACCTCTAGTCCAGAATGGGGGCAGGAGATGCCCTTAGGAGGGTCTCCCAGGGGAAGGGTCCAGGAAAGGGACCCCACAAAGTAGAAGGAAAAGCCAGAATGAAGGAAAAGCCATCCTTCATTCTTTCGTTCTCTCTGCTCTTCTTCTGTGCTGAGCTCTGCAGAGACTGTGATGGGATAGCTGGGTGCACACATAGGCTCTGCCTCCAGGAGTGACAGGCAAACCATGGAAGGGTAATGACTGAGGCTCCTGGGACCACAGGAGCAGGTGTCCCTTCTGGGTATGTGGCGACAGACTGCAAACTCCAAGAATCAATGACCTTTCCCCTCTATTATTACTATTATTGTAATTGTTATCATTACACATTATGGAATAGACTTTCTCTCCTACAGAAGAATATATATTAGAAGCATATTATTATAAGCAAGTACCTGTGATTCAGCTGTCTTTGACTGGACACCACTATGTGCTAGACATCAAGCATTTTGAAGATAAGAATTCCTATACCTCTAATCACGGCCTGGGGGGGCTGAAATCATTATTCTTTTCTTACCAATGAAGTAGCTGAGGCTCCAAGTCCTGCCCAGTGTCACCACGGAGAGCGTCTGGCAGGAGGGCAAAATGTAGCTGCCCATCTGCCTGCGACACAGCCAAGGGAGATGGGGCGGTCCCATGACCCCGTACCCCAAGTCTGCAGAAGTACTGACAGAGCAGGGCCTAAGAGCCTGCGTCCTGCCTCTGACCTCTCACACAGCTGGTGGGTTTGAATCCCGGCTTGGCCACTTGCCGGCCGTGTGACCTTGGGCAAGTCACTTAACCTCTCTGAGCTTCACTTTTCACCTACACATGGGAACAGGAAGAGCACCTGCCTTGTGAGGATTTATGAGTCCACATGTGTAAAGTGCTTACGGCAGGGCGTGGCACACAGTGAGATCTTGATAAACACTGGCTTTTGCATTATTACTCATCCTCAAATCTCAGGGCTCCGGCTATATCACCACTCTCGTAAGGAAGCAAAGGTCCAGGGAAGTTCAATTAAAGTGTCCGCACACCCCTGGCAGGGCTGGTGAGCCAGGGGGAGAGTTACAACCAGTTCTAGTCCCGTGGTACCCACAAAATATTCCATGTACCCAGGAATATTAACCTAGCAGGGAAGAAAATAAAAGACACGACTAAACAAATACTCTGTTGAGGAAGGAAATATGTAATAAATTAGCTGAGCCTCCTCAAACCTCCTCAAATAATAATTAGGAGTGTCAGCTCAGCTCACAAGGAAATTGCCATGGCGAGGGCGAGTTGCTCTCCTGAGAATCCAAATACGACCCACAGGATCGACTGGTGCCGAGGATGGTGCCTGGCTTGTCACGGAACTTGGGGCACTTGTCTCCGGACGTCAACCCTGGCTGCTCATGAAGCCCAGTCACCCTGGAGGCCAGGCCCAACCCCTGTTCCCCTTGATAGTATGGTGGGGAATGGGCAGATAGCAGTAGAGCTGGGTGTGTGAACCGTAGCCCGGTGCTTCCTCCCATTTTTGCATTGGGTAAAAGGGAAACTGAGATTCAGGGGAGATGAGTGACTGGGCATGTCACTCTGCAGCTTCACTGCAGACTCAGGACTAGATTCTAGACCCAAGACCCCAGGGCTCTTGGCTGAGGGTTGAGCAGTGTTCTACTAACCTAGTCCTCTGACTAGGAGTTCACTTATCCACATCAGAAATATCTATCGGCCACCGATAGGGAGGTACCTGTTATCATTCTAGATGTTAGGGTAACAGAGGAGAGCTAGAGAGAATCTAGGTGTCAAGGGACCTGGGTGTGTACAGAGAAAGGACATATGCTGTTGGGAGCTGTGAAGAAAAAGATAAGGCTTGATGAGACATCAGGAAGCATGGGCCCTGGCTTCTCTGTTGCTACTGGACCTCTCAACTTATTTGTTTTTTTTGTAAAATGAGAAGAACCTCCCTACCCTGCAGCCTGTGTGCTGTTGCTTCATCCCCTCAGTTGCAAATAGCGGTAACAGGTACCTATTTGATGCAAAAGCAGAAAGAATGGCCCACCCGACCTTTTCTCCTTTATCTCTATCAATGGCAAGTGTGGGGTGACTCCTTTTTCTTGACTAAGCTCTGCAACAACTGGGAGCTCCTCCTCCATTTCCTCATTCATTCATTCATCCATCCTCTATTAGAAGCTCACTCTGAGCTCTGCAGTGCACTCACGTCTCCTGCCTTCTCCCAGCCATGCTTTTCCAGACCTTACGCCCACCAGACTCCCTCCCCACTGCCGTTCTCCATCAAACCCACCCAGTCCCTACCTCCCAAAACACAATTTCCTTCTGAGGCAAAAAAGATTCTCCCAGAACCTGGGAACTTTATTAGACTGCAATAATACAGTAAAGAGCAGGTTTGAATCACCCAGAGCAAATTCTAATGTGAAGAAATACCACAGTGACAAATACTTTGTTCTGAACTGTTTACTAAATTAAGTCTTTCCCGGACATTTTTAGCCTTCAATTTTTTTTAATACCAGCAATAAAGTAGTCGCATAATTAGTAATAAAGCTGACAGTCGGTTACTGATTTTTTACTTAGAAGGAAAAAGATTGTGCGTGTGCATGTGTGTGTGTGTGTGTGTGTGTGTGTGTGTGTGTGTGTGTGTGTGTGAAGATAATTTCTAACAGCTCGTGTTTTCTGACTGCAGATATATAAATTATTTGCCATCTCAGCAGCTCTGTCCTGGGAACTGTGGTTGTGGGGAGCTGCACTAAGCTCTGGGAGTGGAAATGACCCCTTCCCCCCAGGAGTTAGAAGTCGAGACTTAGTTCCATGGCTGACTTGCTGTGTGACCCTAGGGAAGTCATCCACAGTCTCTGGGCCTTTGTTTTCCCATATGGAGACTGAGGGGTGTGGCCTCAGTGAGGCCTGAAGACTGCTGGCTGCACTGTCTGAGTGTGGAGGGGACAGTGACTTTCCGTGGCACCTGTGTGCTGCATTCAGGCTCCCATATTTGAATCTGACCACAGCCTCTCCCTTGCTCTGTGTTCCCACCAATCTGCTTGCTCCAGTGTCTAACAGACGTGCCTAACCTACTCCAGACGGGCCATGTGAGTCCTGCAGCCCACCCCCGGCCTTGGTAGGTCCTCACTGGTCGTCCCATCTCAGGAAGGAAAACCCCTCCACCATGGCCCTAGAGGTCACTGTCATCTCTGCTCCTAGAGTCTTCTCCCATCCCGTTTCCCCACCTGCACCTCCCTGCCGGCCAGCCCATCACCACCTCCCCATCCTGGACTCCTGCCTCCACCTTCATACTCTCCCCAATAGGTGGATCTTTTCACTACACACAAATAGAAACAAGACCAGCTTCCATGACTCCTCATCACTCCTAAAATATAATTCAAACACTAACACCCAGAATGTTCCACAACAGTAGCTCTCCAACTGGCCTGCATAATGGGATCACCTTGGTGGATTTTAAAAAGTAAAACCTGTGCCCCCACCCGCCCTGCAAAGTTCTGACGGACTGGCTGGGGTGTGGCGGGATCGTGGCCGGGGCATCTGCGCAGACTCCGAACAGCAGCACGGGCTGTCCTGGGAGATGGCACTCAGGCCCCATCCCAGACCCACTGAATGAGAATCTGCATGTTGACAAGGGGCCTCCCGTGCACTGTCAAGTTCAAGAAACCTGCTTCATGAGACCTGGCCTCTGCCAATGTCTCTCCTCCTCCTGACACTTCTTGCGAGATTCCTCAACCCCAGCCCCTCTGAGCTGCTTTGTGTCTCAGATGGCACGTGAACTCGCCGCCATCTCCGGCCCTGGCTTTCTCCTCTGCCCAATGCGCAGTCCCCAGTCTTTGCCTGGCTGCTTCATCTCAGCACCCAGGCTGCACAGAACCCCCTCTCCTCACTCTCCCTGTATTGCCAGCACAGCCCTGGGAATGTCACCTACACGGGGACAAGGACCTTACCTCCCTTGTTTACACCTGTGTCTTGGTGTCTATGATTAACAAAGAAACACTTCTCAAATGGCAAACGGGTAATTAGGGTGAGCCCTTACCTGAGGTGGCTGAAACATGTCATAGTACATGAGACATGCATCAGAATTACCTTCTCCTCACCCTGCCAGGTAGCTAGCTGCCTGACCTTGGCCTTGCAATTCCTTGGAGCTGGTTCTGGGTGAGGACACTGTCTCCTGAAGCCTTCTGATAAAGGGCAAACTGCTACCCGGAGGAGGGAACAGGTTGCCCCAGAGACACCCCCCTCCCCCATTCCATCAGTGCAGGGGCTCAGCCTCTCTGGAAAGGCCCCCAGAGAAAGTTCTGTCTGATGGGGGAGCTCTCCCAGCTGATGGGCTAGTCACTTCCTCTCTCTGGTCGGAACCTGATCCTGGTAGTTAAGATCTCAGATCTGTACTTCATGAAATAGTCATTAGGGTTTAAGCTAATGATGGATGGGAAAGAGTTTTGCTAAATGTTTGAAATAATAAGTCCACATTTGCATAACCTGTCAGCTCATTATTTAACATATCTCTACTGATATGTGCTGGGCACTGAGTTCCCAGAGATGAAGAAAGGAGGGTCCTTAATCTTAAAGGACAAGACCTAATCTTGGTGATTGGGGGCCACAGGCCCGGGACCCCCCCCCCACACACACACACACACAGTTGCAATACCCCAGTGTATCACCAGAGGGCAGCAGACTGCTTTGCAAACGCTTCCCTCCCCAGGGGAGAAAGACTGGCGAGAGAAGGGAGCATTCTGGGGGTCCCAGAGACCCCCTTGTGGGCCTGGGGGCAAATAGAGAAATGGGGGCAGGTGAGTGGAGCAGGCTACTCAGTCGCAGCTATGTTCTCCACGGAGCACATCTCAGTCCCCTGCCTCAAGGGTCTCTGGGAACCCAAGACCCAACCATGGAGAAGTGCCCCTGACCCCCTCCCTCAATGTGCAACAGGGACCCACTGGATGATCCTGGATCTCTGGGGCCTCTGGAATCTTAGGATCCAGGGTCCGTGCTGCTGGGAGGATCCCGGGGCATAAGGGGGCCTCCAAACCAAGAGATGTGAGGATGGGCGGGGAGAGAAGCGAAGCGCTGTGTGCGCATGCGCACGTCTGTGTGCACAGCACGAGAGGACAAAGCCCACGTGATGAGTGTGAGCTTGCGAGGGGGATAAATCAAGACAAGAAGAATACTGCCCTAAGAAAGGAACACCATAGAAGTAGAAGGAAAGACTGAAAGTCAAAGTACAAAAAGAGGAGAGGGTTGGCCTTCAGGGGTGGGAAGTGAGAGGACTGGGGAGGAGTCCCCTGGGGGAGCGCCGAGGACCAGCCTGTGCGTGCAGTGGGCCTGGGCTATGGAGAAGGGGGGCCTTGCCCTCCTGAGCTGCCTATGGCCATGGCGGGAGCAGCATCTGTGTGAGTGGGCTGTAACCTGGCATAGGAAGAGCAGAAATTCAATGCGGGGTGCTCCCAGAGCAGGACTGATTCTTGGGGCTGTGTAGCAGGTGGAGGTCAGTGAGGACCATGCCAGGGTATTTGAGCTGGGCCTGGCAGCACGACTGAGCTCCAGTATGGCAGAGAAGGACAGGCAGCTGCTGGAGAAGGAGGAAAGTGGGCACTGAGACGCCAGTAAGAGGAGAAGGGCCAAGGAGAAGAAGCAGGTGTCAGGGGCAGGTGGAGAGTCGGGGAGCCTGGGAGGACGTTCCACTCATGGGACATACACAAAGCAGCAGAAGCGTGTTAGGGTAAATGGATTTCTCAGCCAGTCGATGGAATTGATGCTGCCAGCTGAAGTCACAGAGGCTCCTTGAATCCCGCTCTTGGATTCAGGATTGAGCATCACTTGGTCTCCTTGGCCAGGGCATTTGGGGGCTTGGAACCGCCAGACGGTGGCTATGTGTAAGGTGGTGACTGACTCTGGGAGCTTCCTACCTGGAGGCACCAAGCAACTTGGGCCAATGATCCGGTGTGGAGTGTGTGTGTGTGTGTGTGTGTGTGTGTGTGTGTGTGTGTGTGTGCATGCGTGTGCACGCTCCCATGCAAGTTTATGTCAGGATGAAGACACCAGATCGCATGCCCTCACTGAGTCACTTGAGCTGCCTGCCAGTTCCTGGCATGGGGTAGGCACTCAGTGACTGCTGAACGAGCCTGCACCCAATGGTCCAAGGATCTACGATGGCTCCAATGGCCCACGGAACACCACAGCTTGTGTGGGAACCCAGGTCTTACCACGCTCCCCCAGTGTGACCTTGAACAAGTGGCCACACCTCTCTGTTCTTCCGTGCCATCATCTCTACAACAGCATTCGATGAGTCTGAGAGCTGCACCCCATGGGATGGGCATGAGGGTGAAACCAGATGAAGGATGGGGAAGAGTTCTGCTGACTGCTGGAAATGATAATTCCACATTTGGATAACCTGTCAGCCTATCGATTCAACCAATCTTTACTGAGGCCTTGGGCTTCCATCCTGGGCCCTGTGACTAGAGATGAAGAAGGGAGGGTCCCGCCCTGACAGACACAACCAGGAAAGGAAGGCCAGGAGCAGATTCTGGTAGTCTTCGTGGAGCGCTGCCTTTCAGGCCTGACACCCGGGGGTGAGGGCGGAAACTCTCCCTTCTCTAATTGGTGCTCGGGGCTGAGAGGCCCGGGACTGGGTCCAGCAAGAATTCTGGTTCAGAAAGCACAGGCACAGTCCACCTTTGGGGAGAATGCCTTGGTCAGGAAGTTATATAGACAGGGCACCTTGCTCCTGGGGCCCCCACCCCCAGTCCAGGCCTCACTTCAATGTCCACAGTGCCATTCTACTGATAGCTAATGGTAGCTGGACATTGAGGGTGGCTCAGGCTTTGGGACTGGTTAGTGCCTGGGAGGTCACTCTGAATTGGGAGATCGCTGACTGGTCCAGCTATTTTGTCATCTTCAACACAAATGGGTCTGGCCCCGGGGGGCTTAGGGTAATCATCTGTCAGCCACTGGCTGCCAGCAGCAACTAGAATTATCTGTGCCTTGCAGCTTCCTGCTGAATTCTTTGGCCAAAATCTGCACATCATAGCAGATGGAAGGTGCTGTGTGAGCAGAGCTTTCCAAATTTCGCTGCCAACATCTTTACCTGGAAGACTTTTTAAAAGACTGATTTTCCAGGCCCTGTTCCAGAGTGCTTGAATCAAATTCCATCTTGGTGTGGCCCAGGAATTGGTATTTTAAAGCCATTTCCAAGGTAATCTTAATGCAGGTGATCCAGGACTGGCTTGCAGTGTAGACACCACCAAGGGTCTTTGCTCATGTGACTAACTTGCCGCCTGCACAAAATTCCCCTGGTGGCTGGGTGGAGAACTGCAGCCCCCCTTCCTAAAACATCCCTTGGTTTAGACATGGGAACCTGGCTCCCACTTGGAAGACCTGGGATGTGCGATTTTGATGCAACTGAGAAGCACAATTTGTTATGGATAAAGTGCTGGATAGAGCTCAAGGTTATTCTTCCAATGTCACTGCAACTCTGGCTTGTTTGCATTCCTGGGTGATTTCTGGGTCGGGGAGAGAGAGAGAGAGGAATGGGTGTGCAATGCGTCAAGAACTGGGCACAACCTCGATTGTCCGTTCCTGTGGGCAGGGCCTGTGTTTGTGCTGTTGTCTAGTGCCTAGCACCAGCCCAGCACATAGTAGGTATTTGACGTGTGTTTACTGAGTGGTCAAATGAATGGACAGATGGATGACCATTTCATGAGCAAGCAGCATGGGCTGTGTGTACGTGAGAAAAAAAGATATTTGGTTCATGATGACATACAGAGGGAGGAAGGAACCCTGGGGCTCAGATTTTGAAATCAACAAGGGTCAGATGGCATTTCTCTTTGTAAGAAGAGAAACGGTGAAGAGTTTGCCCTGTGTGCTAATGGATGAGACTCAGAAGGGACACTTAACTTTTCCAAGAGAAACAAACCTCTCTGCTCTTTGGACCAGACAGTTAATGTGTGTTTAAAAAACAACTACATTTTTTTTTTTTTTTTCATTTGAACAGGTTCGAGAGGGCTTCTACTTTGAAACCTTTGTCTGCCTGCTTGGTAAGCACTTCCTACCCCACACCTTGGCACACACAGTGCTCTCCACCGAGAGGATCCGCTTCTGCTTCCTCTTTGTCTGAAACCTACCTACACTCTAGGGCCACTTGCAATGCCATGATTTCCCCCGTTTTTCCATCTCTGATTCATCACTGCGTTATATCTGAGTCTTCCCTGTGACAGCTATCACTTTATTACTTGAATTGTTAGCTATTTATCTCTGTGTTTTATCTCCCCTTTCTCTCCTTTCAGTCCACAAATATTTATCGTTCCTTTCTAAATGCCAAGTCGGTTCTGGGGTTACCGAGATGAAAAAGATATAGTGCAGCTTTTGGAGGAGCTGATAAGCTAATGCGGGTGGGGGAGGGGCAGGCTGGAAACTCCGTGGAGGCAGGGGCTCCACCTTCACCCTCTTGGGGCTCGGTGCCTCCAGCTCTGTGCCTCAGATACAGCAAATAAATGCCCGACATGCGCTGCGAGTGAATATGCGAACGGCTGCATCTCAAAGTAATAAAAGAAGTGGCATTTCTTTTCCCGTCCAGGATCCCCCTGGCTCTGTTTTCATTTACTTGCTTTCTCCCACGTCTCCTTCCCCTGATCTGTATGAATCAGGAAGGTTTAACTGTACGCTCACATCCTCCACGCAGCCCCCAGGCTCCACCCCATCCACCCAGCTGTTCGCAACCTCCTTTAGCTTTCGCGGAGGGCGGATGGCGCATGCTCACAAGGTCCCCAGCCGGCTCTCTGGCCACACCTTTGCCGCCTGGCACTGCCAGCCCAGGTAAGCATCCAGCTCCCCATCCTAGCTTCACTCCGCTTTGGAAACTAAGTCACGAGGCCGGTGAAGAGACTTTTCTCCCTGTCCCCAGACTCCAAACACTTAGTGTCAGGGTGCTTTGACTTCTTTCGCTGGCACTTCCGATCCGCCCTCCAGGCAGCAACCTGGGTGAGCTTTGTAAAACACGTCATCACAGCGGTTTCCAGGACGCTGAAAATAAATGGTGATTTACTTCCTTGCTTCCTGAACTCTGGCCATGCGGAACCCTCTGGCAGCTCCAAAGCAGGCCAAGCTCTTTCTCACCACAGGACCTTTGCACTTGCTGTGCCTTCTACCTGGAATGCCCTCCCTACCCCCAACCATGTCTGTCTGGCTTCTTTTTATCCAATAGATGCCTGCTGAGATGCTGTCTCCTATGAGAAACCTTATAGTACCCACATTGCTTCCATCATTCTCTGCCATATTACCTTATTTCCTCCACCGCACTCATCACCAATTGCAAATATTTTTCCTTATTCTCAATATATTTTTACCATCTGTTCTACTACTCACCCCTTACACATCGTAAACCTCACAAGAGCAAGTCTGATTATGTCTTGTTCGCTATTTTGTCCCTAGCGCCGTCCGTGACATACAGCGATCGCTCAGTCCCCTGTGATGAATGAATGATGCAAATGTCGGGAGAAGACTCAGAGACCGGACTTACTTCTTAGTTCATCTGACAGCAGGAAGTACTGCAGTGAAAGAACCACAGCCTCATCACTAACTCATCTATGATGACAAATAGACCACAAGATACATGGTGGAGGAAGAGGGCTGTGCTGGGTTGGGGGCTGGGGAGACGGTGGTGAAGACATCGGACCCAGTCCTTGTCATCATGGGACGTCTGGCCTAGTTAGAGAGGAAGACCTTGAACACCTAGTATCAGGGCAGTTAAGTGTATGAGGGGAAGTACGCTGGGGCATATGACCCAGTGTGGGCAGTCAGGACTGGCTTCCTGGAGGAAGTGCCCTTTGAGCTGAATCTGAAAAGATGAGTATGGCCTTGGCAAAGAGAGGTGAGCAAGTTGTGCAAGGGGCAGGAGCACACTTCCCCCTCACCGCCAAAATAGGGCCAGCGAGACTTGCCCAGTGCTCTTGTGACACCCTGAGCAGATAGAATGAGACAAAGGACTGCCTAGGGCTATGGGAAATGAAAGGCACTGTGTGTGTGGAGTAGGCGTGGTTGCAGGCTCACTGTAGCCAAGAAAGTCATGGCTGCTATCTGGGGATAGCCGTATTCTGCAGCGACCAATGCGTTTTGCCCACATGATCATCCCCTCTCCAGTGGGGTCCATTGGTCCTCTTGTACCTACTATGCCCAGCCTGGTGGGACAGGTGAATGGGGTGCGAGAGGGTAGGAGTGGAGGACAGTGAGTGTGCAGGAGGCCAGCTTGTGGGACTGTCACCCTTATCACACCTCCCCATTTAGGAGGTCCTTGAGAAGCAGACCCTGAGACAAGAATTTAGGAGCGAGTGGTTTATTTGGGACGATGTCCCTAGAAGCTGGAAGGAGAATGGAAAATGAGCAGGAAGGGAAGGAAGCTGACTCAGGTGCATCATGGAGGTTCAGGGGAGGCTGCTGAGCCTCAGTCCTGCTGGGGAATTTGGATGTGAGGGGCTGGGTGAGAGGGGCAGTGGAGATGTGGTACCCCCATTGGTCGTTGGCCAAGGCTTCTCCTGGGTCGTCAGCTCCCTGGCACTCCAGCTGAGAAAGTCAGCCACTATTGCACCCTCACGCCAGGGCCGAAGCCCTGCCACCCAACCCGACCCCCATGCCTTCAGGAACCCCACCAGCGGGAAGAAAAAGCTCTGGGAGCCCCTGGGGTTCCTCTCAGCTGCCAGGAAACTGCTCTCTGCCAATTCTTGATAATCTCCTCCGCCTCCTCTTTCCACTTTCCCCAGCTGAAGAGGAAGAGGCTCAGACAGCTGTGGAGCTGGGACTCTCTCGAGCTGAGATGCATTAATTTGTAAATATCTTCATTTATATGTAAATGTGGAGTCCTGCTCCCTGCCGCCAGCCCTGATGGGGCCCCGTAGCCTCTAGAAGCAGCCCCTTCCAGCGAGGCTGCTCGGGTGTGAGCCGATTAGACTCCAACAGGGTCTGCACCCTCCTTCCCTTCCAGCGTGGGCTGCTCGGGGCTGGCCGCTCTCCCTTGGCGCTCTCTGCCTAGATGACCACCACGGGGACCGAGGCTCAGGGAGCAAGCGGGGAAGAGCACTGGCCACGAGCCAGGGCCGCTGTGTGACCTCGGGCAAGTCTCCTCCCCTCTCTGGGCCTTACATGGTGTCCGGGTAAGATGGGGCGGGTTTGGGGTCTGACCACGTTCATGTCATTTTAGCAGGGGACCCTTGGGCAAGTCCCTTGACTTCACTGAACTTTGACCCTCTCTGTAGAACGAGGACTTATAGAAAACAACAAACAAACATGACAGTGCCTGTGTTCAGAGGACTGTTTATGGTGATCGGATGAGGAAAAATGCCTATGAGGAGGTTGATGAGATTTAGAAGAAGGCGGTGAGGTTTATTAATTAACTTATTTTCCTAATGGAGAAGGAAGGAGGGTTTTTTTTTTTTTTTTTTTCTGGGCAATAATGGCAACCATACACCGCTTAGCAAATGTGGTGGCACTTTATGTGCATTAACTCGTCAGATCTTCATGAGGCTGCAGTGAGCTCCTTACTGTTGTCATTCACTCAACTCAAGATTATGCTTAAGCAAGGGTGTGATGCCAGGATTTGAACTCAGGCTACTGGACTTAAATCTCACTTAAATCCCGCGACAATTGTATGAAGTCTGCTGAGGAAATCAGTGCAGAGAGTTTAAGGACCTCGTCCAAGGTCAATCCGCAGAAAGTGGCTGAGCTGGGATCTGAATCAGGGCTACGGGTGCCAGGAAGCTCCAGTGAGCACGGGAAGGTAGAGGTCAAGGCTGTTCTCACGGTCTCTGGGTTCCCTTCCTGGTTTAGGAACCGGAGCCAAGGAGTTACGCCAGAGCTCACACCTGAGGCTGGGGGTGGGGCATGGGAAAAAATGGGACAGCCTTGGGGGGGCCAGGGGGTGATTCTCAGAGTCTGGGTCACTATGCAGGGGTGGGCAGGGGGCAGCAGTGGGCTTCTGGGGCGATTCGAATGCATACTTGCTGTGAAATCAACCGTGGTTCCCAGAAAAGTACTATTTTCTTCTCCAAAATGAGCTTTTACCTCCATTTTCATCTTGATTGTCCCTGGCTGGTCTTACGTGTGCTTTCATATTTTAAGGCGCCCCAAATCCTCTTTACAAGTGGGTGCAGGAGAAATCGTAAATAGATGAGTGAACACGCCTGTGTGGCCACTTGTACATCTCTTTAGAGTCCCTTTGTATACTTACTCCTCCTCACCAGATTGTCCCCAGCAAGCGGCTGGGTCTGAGCTCCTGTCACGAAGCCCGGAAAGGTCCTTGTGGGGGAATCACATCTACCTTCTCTTCTTACAAAAGTGGGCAGGGAAGGACTGCCTGCCAGAGTCCCCATGCCACCTGCATGAGCCCTGTGCAATCTTAATCTATTTTCTGATTTTACCCACGGAGAAAATGAGGCTCAAAGGGCCAAGGAGCACACCCGGGGTCATCCCCACTCAGTTTGCAAATGTCCTTGTGCACCTGCTGTGCGCCAGGCCTTGTGCTGAGAGCTGAGGGGACTGGAGCTGAGGGGGAGCATGTGCTCTGTCCTTCGGAGGCCCATAGTCACAGAGAGAAGCACGAGCTGGGTGTGGAGAGGGGCGCCTCGTCCTCCCGGAGGGTCAGGCAGAGGGCGCCACGCGGGAATGTTACAGGCACCCCATGCAGCATCGTGTGTGCCAGCATGGGTCTGCCGTAGCATCTCTCCGTGTGCCCGGTGCAGCCCAGTCATCCTCAAAGCTTGGGAGTAGACTGCCCTTTCTGCCGAGGCACCAAGCAAAGCCGTGGCTGTGTAGTGTGAAAAAGCATGCACGTGTGTGTGTGTGTGTGTGTGTGTGTGTGTGTGTGTGTGTGCACGCATGCAAAATTGTTCACATTCAGTGCCTGTGGGAAGCCATTCTTCATGAATGCAGTGAGCCCACCCTCATGTGGGGGGCGGGTCTTAGAGGAGTAGCTTTGGGGCAGATCAGATCTACTGGAGTGAGAGGTGTCTAAAAAGGCATCCAATATGAGGGCCTGCTTGAGTTGGTTTCTGAAGGCTGATGAGTTTATCAGGTGACCAAAGGGAAACAGGCACTCTAGGAAGAGGGCCCAGTAAGTATAAAGGTCAGAGGAATAAAAGGGACCGGGACCTCTAACGGAATGTGCGGGGCTGTGGGCGCCCGTCCACCTGGAGCATGGCAGGGCCCGGAGTGGGATCTGATACCTTAAAGTCTTTGGAAGAGGAGAGGGTAGACACATTAAGCCTCTCAGCCTCCAAGGACTCTTTCCTCCCCCATCCTGCCTCTGCTCCTGGCCTGGGGGCCCCTTGTTAGGGGTCTGTTTTCCTTGCCAGGCTTGGGGCCCATGGGGAACATAATGATGGGCTTCTGAGCCAGGCAGAGCTGGTTCACATCCCATCTCTGGCATTCCTGGCTGTGTGGCTTCAGGCACATGGCTCACCCTCTCTAGAGCTCACCTGGAAAAGGGGTTTGGAAAAACCACCTCAGAGGACTGTTGCAAACACTGGCTGGGGAGGCCTATGCCAGGGGTCTGCTCCCCGTGGCAGAGCTCTGACTGGACCCCTTTCTGCCTCTCCCCTCCAGGGACGGGTCCCACCTCTGCAGCAGAGTCCCCCAGGCCTATCCTTTAAGCCCACAGAGGGTGACCCTGAGAAGCTCTTAGAGCATCATGGGGTGGACGAGAAAGAGCTGGAGCAGCGGCCCTCCCGGCCCCCGGCCCCCGGCTCCTCACCTCACGGTGGACTGGTACACCAGGTCCTCTCGCTTGCGGTAGTTCTCCATGTGCGAGTAGTTGGTGGAGAACATGGCATCGAAGGTAAAGATCTTCTGCTTGATGGTGCCTCCATCCATCACCTGCAACAGAGCAGAGGCGGCCCCAGGTGAGTGTTCAGCCAGCCCTGGCTATACCTCTCTTCCAGGCAGTGAGTGAGCTCCCAGGACACCGTGGAGATGCAGAAGCCAGGAAGCCCTCTGCTCTGTTGCCCCTGGAGGAGTCTCCGGTGGGAGATGTCACAGCTGTCACTGACATCCTCCCAGGTCATCCCCATTTTACTGATGTGCAAACTGAGGCTCTGAAGCGAGGTGACTTCCTGGACTCCTACAGCTAAGAAGGAGCAGAGCTGGCTCTGCTCTCTGTCCCTTTCCATTGCACCAGGGGGTCCCACTCTGTGACCCCACTGGTTAGCCTTGCAGAAACGACACACAAAGCTGGGGGAGCTTCAGACAGAGCCAGAGTGTGAGTGTGTTTTGCAGAGTCAGCCACCGAGTCGCAGCCTGACCCCAAAGCCATTCCTTCCTGAGAAGAGCCAGAATGGGGGATCGGGCAGGACAGTAAGAGAGGAGGGGACCTGGGGACCAGGGGTGGTCACTGGCTCCAACAAGCCACATTATAATAATTTATAACAATTACAAGCTACATTATAATAATTATAATAATTTCTGATGAATCTTGCAAAGGGTGGGCCCAGAATGGCAGGGGAGCCCAGAGGAGGTGCAGCCCCCATCCTGGTAGTCATAGAGGGCTTCCTGGAGTAAGAGATATTTAAGTTGCCTTCTGAAGAAAAAGCAGGAAACAGCCTGGCAAATGGTGAGGGGCTTTTAGGGGACATCAGGAGCAAAGTCACTGGGGGTGGGAAAAAACAGTGATAGTAGACTGTGTTCTGGGCGCAGGGAGCAGAGGGGAAGTGGAGTGAAAGGCCCAAGGGAGTGAACCCTGTGCCAGGTTATGGAGGCAAAGGAGCTCAGTAACCTGGGAAGGCGGGGGGCGGGGGTGCAAGCGTCAGATTCTCCCTCTGGCCTTAGTGTAAGGATGGATTAAAGGAGCACTTGTGGAGCCAGGGGACCCCAGAGAAGGCTGAGGAGAATCCTATCTACTGACATGAGGGATAGAGAGAAGGGGCAGAGTGGGGGACTCCCTCTCCTCTGGCTGCCATCGAGACAGGCCAGGATGTCCCCATTTCACCCAGGAACGCAGAGGCCCAGAAAAGTCAGGGACCCCAGGATGTGATAATAACGCCTGAGCTGGAAGATGAGCCCGCTCAGGTGCCCAGCTGCTCACAGCTGATGAATACATAGCTGGACCCAAGTGTCCTGGGCTCCCAGCCACCACCCGCCCGCATCCCCACCACCTGCATGCCCAGGTCCGTGCTGCCTCCAGCTAATGAAAGTGTTACTCCACAAAGCAGCAAGGTATGTGTTGTCACTGTTTCAATTATTTATCTGTTTACTCGGCTGCAGTTTTCCGCTTGTCTCAGCAACTCTATTATAGACTGAAAGCTTGCAGCCTCTCGCCACTCAGCTGGGCTCCGGGCTAACAGCCTGCGATGGGAGGCCTCATGCCTGGGCCTGGAGAACTAGAATTAACTCCCTGCGGTCGAACATGTGGAGGCAGCGGGAGAGGGGCTGGGGGCGGGGGTGGCTGTGGCCGGGGACGGGGTATCTCCATGGGCTGGGGTCGAGGATGCTGAAAGCCACTTTGCTGGGCATTGAGCTTGGTTCTGTCGCCCTTCAGAAGAGACTGTCCTGGGTGTAGCTGGGCTCCCCTGGGCACAGCTGGACCCAAGGTGACTCGGACCACATCTGTCTGGCCTAGATGGTGTTGATTTAGGGGACACAGGTGCGATACAGTCCAGTCAGCATTTATTGAGTGCCAGCTGTGTAACCGGCATGGGCCACAGCAGAATGGGTCACTTTCTGCAGAATGCAAGCTCATTAAGAATAAGGGGGCTTCTATGGGTACCTGAGTCCCCAGGGAGCCCTGGTTGGCCAGGATTAGAATGATGGTAACACATTCACAGGCTCCGGGACCCTAAGGGGGATTAGCATAGTCAGAAGACCGAGCGCCACACCCTCTCCACACCCTCTCGTCCTGTCTCTTCTGTAGCACCGAGATCAACTTCTCAAATAGGGGACAAGTTGAAGAGGGAGGAAGTGGGGGAGCAAAGTACCTTTAAATGAGGGCCCTTAGCTGGAGGACAGTCAGCAATGTCTGCAGCCATTTTTGGGTGTCACCACCAGGGGTGGCCTCTAGCAGTGGAAGCCAGGGGCACCGTTCCACGATGCACAGAACAACTCTCCAAAGGATTATCTGGCCCGAAGGGTCAGTAGTGCTGAGGCGAGAAAACTGCTTTAAGCCCATCCCTTAAAGACAGTAGCAGAGACAATAATTTTCCCATTTTGCAGATGAAGAAACTGAGGCTTGGAGAGGACAAATGATTCTACTGTAGTGGGCTCTTGGCAAAGCTCTGGCACCCAGCCCAGGGTTCATGTCCCACCCATGAGTCTGAACAAGGCTGTGGGTGAACTCGCCGTCTCTCAGCCCCTCCTCTGGCAGACTCCATAAGAAGCAGCTGCCAGGATATTCCCCTGAAGCTACGCTACGAGGGCGGGAGCATTCTGCCTGCTTGACGTAAAGCCTCACCTCCCTTCAGGTACCACCTTTTATCGCCTCCTAAAATGCGGCAGCCCTTATCGTCCCAATCTCAGATTTCACTCCATTTTTTTTTTTTTTTTATTATACAAAGGAGAAAAAAAAAATCTGTCAGTAAAACTGTCTCCTCGAATTGATTTGCCGGGACTGAGGGTTTTATTACTAGGAAAATACACCCGTACCCCACACGTACACACACATGCCCACAAACCCCCAGATAAAGCACCGAAGAATTATCTGAGTCATAAATCCCTGTTTCGGGCCGAGGGACAGGGGAGTTTCAAGGACGCACCTGGTTTTCCTTTGGTTTTATTTACATCTTTTTCTCTGGGGCTGTGTCTGGGGCCTCACTGTCAGCCTGGAGAATATATAACTGTTTCTGTTTAACTGTTCTCGAGCTGTGGGGACAGTTCTTATTTCCATTCCAGCCTTGATGTCCACCAGTCCAGTTCACTGCAGTGGCTCTCGGACCTCCCTAAGCCTCAGGGGAAGGTACAGCAAAAGGATAGATAGATGCCGAATTCACTCTCAGGTCCAGGGCCAGTGGGCGAGTGGCTATTTGCAAGGAGGTTATTCTGTAGTTAGAACCCCTTGACCAGACAGAAGCTGGGTGAGGGTAGGGGCTTACCATGGGCCATGTGCAGAGGGCATGGAGTTAGGTAAACAGAGGATGCTGGAAGATAGGTTCCCTTTAATTCTAGAAACATTTCTTCAGGCCTAAGACGTGCAGGGAGAGAAAGGAATCCCAGACATGGTCGCAGCCCATCACGATGAGCTTACTCACAGTCTGGTACAGTCTGCACTGCCCACAATGACCTGAGCGACCAGGGTCGGGAAGACCTTGGCTGATGCAACAGGTATTTGACAAGTGTTATCTGATGTCCTTGGAGGAGCTGAGAATTCCTCCTCCGGAGGGAGGGGTGATCACAGAAGGCTTCCTGGAGGAGAGGGGGCCCTCTTCAGGGAGTGCTTAGTCCCTGGCTGGCTTTTCCTGACGGTGGGAGGCTTTTCAGCAAGAAACAGGACCAGTTTCCTCCACCTCCAGTGGAAGTTTTAAGTTGTGTTACTTTGTGTTCTTGAGCAAGTCCTTTCATCCCTCCAGGTCTCAGTTTTCTCATCTGTAACATGGAGATAATGCAACCTACCTTCCTGTGAGGATTGAAAGAGATGAGAGCACCTGTCGTGGGGCACACATCCTAACATTTTGCTGGGCCACCTCTTTTTCTGTGTCCCTTCCCACTACCCTCCAGGCCTAGGACCACAGAGCAGAATATCTTTTACTGAAAAGCCAAAGGATGACTAACATCAGTAAATGAAAGAAGGGGGCCCATACTTGGGGAGGGAGGGAGGGAGGAGGCACCCAAAGCCAGTGTGGGCAGCTGAGGACTGTGTGTGCCGGGAGTGGGGGGAGGGAGAGCAGAGGCCCAGGAGCCTGCTCGTGGGCATGGTAGCAGCCCAGAGAGGGAGTTGAGGATGCTCTGAGCTAGTGCCTGGATGAAGGCTGGTCCTAGGGGCTCCAAGACTCTCCCCTGGTGCCATAGTGGGGTGGGACCACAAGGTCAGGGCAGACAAAGGACCACTAGTTAGTGGGCGGGGACACGGTGCTGTCCTGGAAAGCCAAGGCCCCGGGGTGTGGGTTTTCCTTCCCCCAGAGGGAGAAGGGCTTGTGTGTTTATTCATTCATTCAAAAGACTTTTACTAAATTAAACAGGCTCTTGAATGGGAGCTACTCTAGAACATGAGCTCTGTGAAGGCAGGGTCTTTATCTGTCCTGTTCACCGACTGCTCTGTGCCCAGGGGCAGGCACATGGTACTCACTCAATAAATATGTGCTGAATGAATGAACTAACGAATGAATGAGTTGTGTCTTTACCGTGTCCCAGGCACTGGGGGTACCATGAGGACAGGGAAAACGCTCCTGCTGCTGGACGTGCCCCAGGTCAGCCTGCTGCCCCCATACCCCGACCTGGCTGGGCCTTCCTCGTCAGAGCAGCCCGGAGATGCTCCAAGAACCAACGTGAACCTGACTTGCTCTTTCTCAGCGGTCCCAGCACTAATGCCTGGTAAATATACCCGTACCCCACACGTACTCCCACCCATACCCTACACGTACACGTGCACTACAGGAAAGCATCCTGGTCGTGCAGAGGGCACACCTGGACCAGAGAGAAGAGGATGTGTGCCTGGTTATGCGAAAGGTCCAAGTTTTAACCAGTGTCTACACTGGCTTGGCCGCGTACGCGAGCTTTGCCTCCATTATGTTGTTTGGATTATCAGGACTTCGAGCTCCAGGAGCTGTGTTTCCTGGCGCCTAGCACAGTGCCTGGCACACGGTGTGTGTCAAAAGAAGGGTCATTGAGTAGTTAAAGTGTCCTGGGAGACATATGTCATCAACCCCATTTTGCAGATAAAGAATCCAAGGCTAAGAGAGGGCAAAGCGAACTGTCCAAGATCACGTGGGCAGCACGTGGTGCGACTGACCCCTCATCACAGACCAGTTAAAAGGAGAGGAGTTGGGGGACCCGTGTCGAGCCTGGTGTAGTGGAAAGTGCAGAAGCTTTGGGGTCATATGGCCCTTGATTCAAGTGCCAGCTCTGCCCCTTTTACCTTAAAGCCATGTGACCTTAGAGAGGTCTCCGTGCCTCTGTTTGCTCACTGGCAAAGTGGAAACCATGACACCTACCTGTAAGGTGCTCGTGTGCGAATTCAGCACATAAGACTGCGCACGCAGAGAGCCGAGCGGATTGCCTGGCACACAGTGATAATGGCAGCGATGGAAATAAAATCGCTAGCGTTTATGGAGTGCCTACTATGGGCCAGGCATTATTTGCAAACATTAACTCATGTGATTGTAAGGGGCGATGTCCAAAGCATACTGGCTGTCACAGTAGCCCCTCCCCCTCCTCCATCCACAGTTTCGCTTTTCATGATTTTAGTTACCCACGACTGACCGCTGTCCAAAAATATTACATGGAAAATTCTGGAAACAGGTTTGTAATTTTAAAATTCTTGTTGTTCTGAGGAGTGCAAAGGAATCTCTCCCTGTCCTGCTCTGTCCCACCCAACCCTTTGTCCAGCCCATCTGTGCTGTCCATATAGTACAATAAGGCTTTGAGAGAGAGAGAGAGAGAGAGAGAGAGAGAGAGAGAGAGAGAGAGAGAGGCCATAGTCACATAACTAAATACAGTATATTGTTGTATTTGTTTTATTTTATTAGTTATTATCATTAATGTCTTACTGTGCCTAATTTACAAATTAAACTATCACAGATACATATATATATATAGGAAAGTACAGTATATGTAGGGTTTGATACTACCCACGGTTTCAGGCACCCACGGGGGTCTTGGAACGTATCCCCCATGAATAAAGGGAGACACCGTGTTTATTTTTACTCAGGCCCAAAGCAGGGAGGTTGGTCAGGGCAGGTGGCAGGTGCTGGAGAATGGCTGGCTTTTCTCCTCCCTACCCTGCCGGCATCTCAGCCATGATTTCCTGGAATGCTCCCTACACGGCGTGGAAGGGACTGGGAAGGCAGACACCTGGGTCCTAAGCCTCACAGGCTGTCCCTGCACTGCCCCCTCTCCAGCCTCAGTTTCCCCAAAAGTGCAGTGGGGCAAGGTGACCTTTGAGGATCATTTCTACCCTGATAGCCCACGATATCCTGATCCTAGAAGAGCCAGCCCTGGAGGCTACAGTGACTCACGCTCTGGTCCGGCCCACCAGGCACCGACCAGCTGCCCCCCAGGCCCTGAGGCGGTCCCATCCCATCCCAGGGCCCTGGCTGCCCCGACCAGCAGATTTGGCTTCAGTCGGGCTGGACTGATTTTCAAGTGGAGCCACCAAAGCGTGGCAAACAGACTTAGTCCAGCCAGCAGAGCACGAGCCTAATGGCCAGCCGGCTGGGGTAGTTCATTTGAAAAACAAATAAGTCTTCAACTCCAGCCTCCTCACCAACAATGTCCCAAGTGCCATCATCCAGAAGAGAGGAAAAAAAAAAAAAAAAAAAGGAAAGGGGAAAAAAATCACACCCCCCACACACCCCTCAACCTCCTTCTCTTTGTGTTCCACAAAACCAATTACAGGTTGGAAATAGCTGTAATAAACTTGATATCCCACTTAGGAGCCAATCCCGCTGTGGCTGGAAAGTGTAATAGTGGCAGAGAGTGAAAAGTGCCGGTGTATTTTGCCGGAGCTGTTTAAATTGCCTGCCTACATTATCCCGACTCCTCTCCAGCCAGGAAGGAATTTGCTCTCTGGGAAATGGAGCAGCTGAGGTCTCTGCGACTGGGCAGCGAGAGGGAGGTTTGCAAGAATGGATTTAATGAACTGATTAGACACGGCAGACTGGAGGGTGCCTGGGCTCTCCAGCTGGGTCAGCCCAGGTTCAAATCCCAGCACAGGCAGGTCCTATAGGGTTGTCATTGGGGTGAGGGGACCTTTAGTTGGATAATGCGAGTGACTGACAAATGTCGGCTAGAACACTGCAGCAAGCATGAAAGAGACTCAGCTCTGCTGTGGGTACTGGTTGTGGGTTCAGGCACGTCACCGATGGTCTTTATGCTTCAGTGTCCTCATCTGTAAAATGAGGGATATTCATCGAACCTATGCCCCAGAGTTGTTAGAAATACTAAAAGGGGAAAATCTACATGAAAGCATCTTATAAAATGTGAATGTACCGCTCCGTTCCTACCACCATCTAGAAACTTCTGCCGTGCAACCATCTCCCAGAAGTCCTTTCTCCACCTCTTTGAACCCTGCGTGCCTAGCACACAGGGGGACGGCACACAGTATGTCCTCAATGAATATTTATGGAGTCAGGAAAGGCGTCCTCGTGGGATGGAGGAATGGCCCGAGGCAGACCTGTCTCCAACTAGACACTCGGAAAGGATGCTGAGGACACTCCTCCAAGGTGCCGAGCAGAGATGGCGCCAGATTAGCGTTCGCGAAGGGCTCACTCAGATCAAGTCAGCCTGAAAGGGAGGGCTCCAGCCGTTCGCGCTTGAGCTTCTGTTCATCGATTAAGCTCCTTCCGCAAGCTGTGCTTGATTCCGCGAGTACCGCCGTGGGCACAGCGCAGGACACAGCGAAGAAACACCATCGCCTCACTTACATTTCTGCCATGGGTGTTTTTTCAGCAGCTTCACCGGAACCTGAAGCTGATGTCGTATCTCTAACTCCTAGAGCAGAGTCTGCTACGTAGGGGACTCTCGGTCCTTAGCTTTGTAGAAATGAAGATTTATTTTATGGATGAAAAATTGGGGGTGGAGAAGGGCTGTCACTTGCCCAGGTTGCTCAGCTGGTAAGTGGAGGAGTGGAGATTTGAACCTGGGTCTGATTCCAAGGTCCAGGAAGTGGCTCAGACAGTAAAGTTGGATTAAATGTTGAGTAGGGGGCAATGCAAGGAGCGAGTATTCTAGGCTGAGGGCAACTCGGGCAGGGGCACAGGGAGGAGGGAGGAGAATGAAGGTGGAGAGGAAGCAGGGGACAAAGATGAAGCCTCCTCCTGGCCCACTGTGTAAGAGGAGGGGCATAGGGTTTCTGTCTCCCTTGTTGCCATGGTACCCTGGACCACTCTTCCCCCAGACCTCCCGCCCACCTGTTCTCCACCCTGGTCTGGGAGCTGGGCCAGAGGAGCAGCCACAGAGGGGGGAGGGCAGGCCCCCCAGGGACCTGGGGAAGGAGGAGGCCAGATATCTGAGGACAGGAATGGGGGGTTGGGGGGAAATCCTTGAGTCAGGTGCCACCCACCTTTCTGGGTGGCAGGTTGCTACCCCTACTCTGTCTGCCTTGTGAGTCCCACCTTCTGGTAGGGCTGGGCTTGGGGTAATTGGCTTTCCCCCTGTGTATGTGGGAGATCCGGTTTTGACAGAGACAGCTGGTGTCATAAATTGCCTTGTCTCATCTGGTTACCGTGTGATGGCAGACAGCAGCTCGGGGATGCGGTGTGGGGAGTGCCAGGGCCCCAGCGGCCGGGGAACATGACAGGCAGGAGAGGGGCTGCTGGCTTTGTGGGTTCGATACACGCGGGCAGATTCTTAGGCAAGAGTGAAGAGGTGTGTGTGTAACTGGTGTGAGTACAGGCCCCAAGAGCGGCTAGCAGCCAGCTCGTGTGGGTAAGCAAGCGTGCAAATGAGAAAGCCTGTGTTCAGGGGCTGTGTGTGTGTGTGTGTGTGTGTGTGTGTGAGCAGGGGTGAGTATACAAATCTGCGTGCTTCTGGGCTGCATATAAGGGTGCACACGTGTGCGTGTGCGTGTGTGTGTGTGTGTGTGTGTGTGTGTGTGTGTGTGTGTATCAGCAGGGGTGAGTATACAAATCTGCGTGCTTCCGGGCTGCATATAAGGGTGCACACACACGTGTGTGTGTGTGTGTGTGTGTGTGTGTCTGTAAAACGAAGTAATGGCGAGAATGTTTTCTGTCATTCTAGATGTTTGGAGACAAGTATGAGGGTTTGGGTGTGTAAGACGTGTGTGTGCATGTTCAAGGGTATGTATGTCAGTTTGTGGATTTATGGTGCATGGGCACATGTGTGTGTACGTGTGATGCCTGCATCCACAGTGTAAGCCCAGTCTACACACCCTGCTCCGTGCTCCAAGCCAGAGAAGTGGGGAGATGTCAGCTAGGCTGCTTGTGTTAGGGGTAATTCTCTGAGATACGCCAGATAGGGGGACAACATCGTGTCAACCCTGCCCCCTTGCCATCTCCTACCCCGAGGCAGGCTCCCTCAAGTCCAACACAAAGCTGCAGTCAGGACCAAACTCCTGAGCCTCCCAAGCTCCTCCAGACACAGGCTTGGATGCTCTGGGACCTCCCTTCCCATCTCTTGTGCATTCCCCCCACCTCCAAACCCATGCTTCAGGGGCTACAGGCAAGGGACATGGAAACAGGGAGGATAGAGGTAGTTGCTGGACACTCACGCTTCTGCGCATAGCCGAATCACCTCGGTCAGGTGGGAGTGGGGTTTGGAAATGTCACTTTCTCTGGAAGCCTACCTTAGAGGTTGTCTAATTCAGTGAGTCCTGGGCACAGTCTCAATTCCTCATTTCTAACAAGCCCAATCTGGTCAGTTGGATGCAGGGGTTGGGGACCACAATTCGGAGACACTGCCCTAAACTCCTGGGACCTTCCCCCATCCAGAGCCTCTTCACAGCTCTCTGAGGGGCTGTCAACAGCCAGACCTTGTTGCCCTCGGAGGCCCAGCCTCTCAGAGCAGGAGACTATTGACTGTCCCATCTAGATCTCCCACCTTTACAGAAGGTCGAACCAAGACCCAGAGAGGGGAGGGACATGCCAGGGCTACAGAGGAAGGAGGTGGCAGGGCCAGGAGGCAGGCCCTTGGCTCCGAAGTACCTCCTCTTTGCACCCTGATGCTTGGAATCCAGACCTAGAAAGCGAGGGTCACCGTCGAGGACACGGGCTGTAGCACCAGAGTCACCCTCGCCCATTTTCACCCTTTGGGCCAAGGCAGTCATGTCCTACTCCCTACTGCTTCTTCTGCTGCCTCCTGACAATGATGCCCAGCACTAGAGATGACCCCGCCCCCAAAGGGAAGGCTCTTTCCCAGCATAGCCTGCCACTTCCTGGAAGTATGGGGCTGGGATGGAGCAGGAGGAGGAAGGAACGGTGTGTGTACCCATCTCACAGCTCCCTGAAGGCCGGTCATTATTACCTGTCCTGGGTCTTCATCCAAGTGACCTCAGCTTCTCATTCATTCATTCATTCATTTGTTTGTTCATTCGTTCATTCGTTCATTCATTCTTACATTCAGCACCTTCTAGGGAGAGGTCCGTGGACAAAGGGTGGCCTCAGTCATGATCCTGGCCCTTGAGGAGCTCCGAGAAAGGGCAGGGCAGGCGGATCACAAGAGAAACGTTCTCGCCCTGCCATAGATGTGGACCAGAAATGGCACAGGGAGGCGAGTTCTGCCCGGAAGGGCTCAGGGCAGGCCCTGCGTAAGAGAGTTCGCCGAGTCGTGCCTCGGAGGATGGAGAAGCGTCTGCAGGGCAGACAAGGGGAGGCAGGAGGGCCCTCCAGGCAGACAAGAGAGCCAGGCAGAGGCATGAAAGGTGAGGCTCGCGTGAACAGTCGTCAGGAATTTAGGATGGGTTCCGTGGGATGCTGTGTGGGATGCAGGTATGCGGAGCCTGGCTTCGGGAGCCGGGCCTGGCGTGAAGGCCCTTCAGACCTATGGAGTTTGGGTTTGGTGATGGTCATCGAAACCCTAGGTTCAGATCTAATTCAACACCTCAGAGAAGTCATATCACATCTCTGTGCTTCAGCTTCCCCACCTATAAATGAGGATAGCAGTAGTACCACCCCCCAGATGGCTGAAGGATGAATCTAGTTCTTCCACATGAAGTGCCTGGGATACAGTACACACTCTTCAAATGTGTATTAATATCATTACTTGTAAAATGCTCAGCACAGTAGGTGTTATTATTTTGTGGGAGAGAGATGGGCAGCCACTGAAGGGGAGTCACAGCTCCCACTGTGGTCAGAAAGAGCTCCCTGGCTCCAGTGTAGACAATGGATCCGGGGCAAGAGGATCTGGACTTGGGAAGAGGCCACTTGGGAAGAGGCCACAGGAATGAGAGAAGGGCCCATTTCTCCAACACCTTTTTCAGAGCTGCAACTTGATTTTAGGGTCCCATGAGACTGCTGGGCAGGTGTTTTTTTTTGTGTGTGTGTGTGGGGGGTACACAGCTGAGTCCTGTCTAATCTCAATATCTATGTATCTATGTGTAAGGCTCTGGCCCCAATCCCCTCTCCGTAACACCTCCCACCACGTCCCACAGTGGCCATGCTCAGCACGTGGTCCTGCTGCCACCCCCTGGGCTGCCCGTCAGTGAGCACACCTGTGTAGACAGGTTGTGTCCAGCAAGGGCTCATCACAGGAACAGATGCCCAGCTTGTGTCAGTCTGGTTGACCGATGTAGTCAGAAGGGGCCGCCAGTCCTCAGGAAGGCACCTCACTGTGCCAACCTGCCCGGCCGTCCATGCTCGGCAGCTATGCAGACAATCGGGCCTGTGTCAGCATGAGTGGCCGCCAGCAGACCCGTGGACATGGCCCATCAGGGGCCTGCGCCAGCCTGCCCACCTGCAAACATTGCTAGGCTGGCATAGCCAGCCCACTGAAATTAGCACAAGGCATCGCAGGCAGCCCAGCCCAGTGGAGCCTGTCTCTGTCCATCTGCGGCTGGCCCTGGAAATAAGCA
>PVKZ01003848.1:0-29162 GCA_004027375.1 Macroglossus sobrinus
TCTCTCTGTCTCTCTCTCTCTCTGTCTCTCTGTCTCTCTGTCTGTCTGTCTGTCTGTCTGTCTGTCTGTCTCTCTCTCGCTCACTCTGGTGGTTTGTGCTTCCTTCTGTCTCTCTGAGTCTGTTTCTTGCTGTTTCTCCCTCTGCCTCTTCCCCCATTTCTACCTCCTCCAAGCCTGCATGCATCTCTCTTCCCTGTGAGTTTTCCTCTCTCCATCTCTCTGTCTCTGAACCCGCCTGGGTCTCTCTCTCTCTTCTCTCATCTCCCAGCACTGGCTCCCCGGGCCTTGTGCCTCCCCTGTGCCTCCCCCGTCCCCCGCAGCCACCCCACCAGGCTGGCCTGTGGATCGTCACTCAGCGGCCCTGCCCTGCCGGTTCCAGCCCGGGGCTCCTTTGTTCGCTGCTCCCTCCCCCTTGCGCTCCCCCCACCCCCTCATCGCCCTCCAGGCCCTGCTTTCTCTTCTTTCTTCTCTGGCCCTGCAAGCTGGGCAAGAAAAATGCAGACCCGCCCAGATACCTGGCCCAGGGAGGCCAGGTGAGCACCACAGATGGAGCCATGTGACCCCTGGGGCCATTAGGACTTTAGAAGACACCCCCCACTGCCACTTCCTCCATCCCACCATTCCTACCCCTGGCTCAAAGCCCGCTGGGCAGCCCACAGCTGGGGACGGGCAAGTTATAGGAGGTTGGTGGCCTGACCCCATCCCTGATCCCAGTAGTGGCCTTGACCAAATCAGAGCCCCTCTCTGGGTCTGTCAAGTACCGGCCAAGACCTCATCTGACATGAACTGAAGGGACAATGGTTTATCCAGCGTCACCTGCCCTATAAGTCGGGGGCCTGGCCCCCAGTGTCAGTGCATTGGCTGGAACCCACCACAGGTGTCTTAGCCACACTCCATCTGCCACCTGGGCACAGCGTCCTCCTTGGTATCCTTCCACTTCCTGGAGTAGATGAGGAAACCATGGGATTCCTGTAGCAAAAAGGTCTATTCCCCCATGGAGTCACCAGGAATGGAAATTTCCTAGTAAATCATCCCCAAAGCCTTCATCCGCACGTTTTCGGAGCTATTGATCCTATAAATGACACCCATAATTGCAGGAACGAGCCACTTCCTGGGACTCTGGTTTTGGGTGCCAGACTTCAGGCAGGAGACAGAAGATGGGAGATTTCTTCTGTCACACTGCCCCTGCACGCTCCCTTTCCTCTCTCTCTCTCTCTCTCTCTCTCTCTCTCTCTCTCTCTCTCTCTCTCTGCTTCCTCCCTTTATCCATCTCTCTCTGTCTTTGAGCTACTTAATGGCTCAGCCCCTTGGGCCAAGTGTCTTCAACTCTCAGACTCTCAGACCTTATATTCTAACTTACAGCACAGATGGCTTACAGTAGGAGCTAGAAAAAGTATAGCCCTTAAATACTAGCAATAATACTATGGACGAGGAGGGTGGGCTGAGTGGGGCCATGCCACCTCTGTGGATCTAAAACCAGGACTCACAGAAGTTGTCCTATTTGGTAACGCAGGCATTAGCATGAAAAGCTTCCAGATCTTTGAGACACCCCCACCCCCAGGCCAAGCCTATTACTCCAGCCAATCCCTTCACGCTCCAGCCACAGGCTCAGTGGCCCTATGGAAAGAAGAAGGCTTCTGAGGAACCCCAGGGATGGGGTTATAACCCACCCCTCACGTCAAAGCCCAGAGAAGCCATTTCTGGGCTGGGATCGAGAGGCCTCGGAGGTGCCTCCAACAACAGGGTACATCTTCAGTGATGTAGTGAGACCCTCCACCTACCCTACAGAAGTCTGGGGAGCCTGATGTCACAGAACCCCGAAACTGGAGACGGGCTCCGCTTAGCTCCGAACCTGATCGTTGCCTGTGGCCTCATGAGCCTCTCAGAACATTACGATCATCAACGACTTAGCAGTTAAATATTCGACCACCCTGTGCCACCGTGATTGTGCAGTTGGAGAAACCGAGGCCCAGAGAGGTTGATCGACTTACACAAAGTCACACAGTAAGTTCAGGACTAAAGGAAAACCAAGGTCCCTCTCAGGACTGTCCCCCACCCCTTGCTTCTTCCCTGGGAGCTGTGAGAAGTACTTTGCCTGGGAGGATGATGGCGAAGCAAAGACCGCAGGGTTCCACCTTTGCTTCCCCCGCTGACTCGATGTGGGGCTGTAGGTCATGCTCTGACTAACCCTTCGCCAGGCCTCAGCTTCCCCGTCTGGGGAAAACTGAAAGTCCCTTTTTACAGCGCTGTCAACATAAGGAAAAAACTGTGCATCGCGCACAGCATACAGTAAGTGCTCAATATATGCTGGCTGCTTTATGACCTCAAACTGGTCATTAAGACCTGATGGTTTCCCACCTCAGTCCTGCCTCCTACACGGCCTGCTGGGCCCTTGAACAAGAGGAGGTACTGTCAGAGACGGAGGGTGGCCAGCCCTCAGCTTGCAGACGGGTGCCCCTGGCTAGCCACCCACGGCCAAGGCTCTGCACCCTGGCGGTAGCCACCTTTGAAGTCATCACCTTATATAACCTTGTTCCCAACCCCCCATCTTCCTGTTTGTCCCAGAGCGACCTGGGAGGGGAAAATGCTGCCCAAGGTCTGTAAACCTGCGATTCCTTTTATATGTGATTCAGGAGAAACCTGGGAAAGGATCTCCCGGAAGCATGAATACTGGTGGTTAGGAGCGCCTCATCCCGGGTTCAAATCCTGCCTCCGGCTCTTCCTCCCTGTGTGACTTCTTGCACCTGACAACTTCTTGCACCCCGATTTTCCTATCAGTCATGTGGACAGTGACTCCTAAGACACGGTGAGAAATAGTTGTGAGAAATAAATGAGTAGAAGGCTTACAACGGTGCCTGGCACATAGTAGGTACTTAATAAAGAGCAGTCGTTATAAATAATAATGTTACTTTAAACCACAAAAGTAATGATACTTTTTGTGATGAAGAGCCTTTGCTCAAAATTGGATTTGAATCGCAACAAAGTGGCCGAGAGCCTGGCCTTGTGGCTGCTCCTCAGTTCTCCTCATCCGGGGCATCGGAACAGCACCTCCTTGCCAGGAAAGCGGCTGAAGATGGGAGGGGGCCCTTAAGGACAGTGCTGAACACTCAGCCCGTTGACCTCATGGGGGTCCTAAGCCCTGTGCGTGGCCACCATGTTCGCTTCTGAGACGCCGCATATGAATTAGGGAACGTGAATGGGCGCAGAAAAAAAACACATCTTGAATGGTTCGCCTCCCCCTCCCCCCAACTCGTCCTCCCAACCCCTCTAAAGGCGTCTGCTGAAGTCTCCGATCCAGATCCACCAGAACCGTAGAATCGCCTCCGCCTCGCTTGCGGGTGTAGACGGAGATTCGCGGGCACGGGAGGGAGGAAAAATGTTTGCGCAGCCCTTCAAAGGACTTGGCAGGCAACAAGAGGGAAAAGGCCGCTCCGGGGAGAGTTCAAATTGAAATTACACGGAGGGAAGAACGTGCAGATCAGCTCTGAAGCTCATAAAAAAAAAAAAAGAAAGAAAGAAAAAAAAAAAAGGCGAGGTGACTGAGAAGAACAAACACGCCTCCATTAGGAAAATGGAAAAGTTCATAAAACGCACTCTTCAAAGCCTGGCCGGGGGCGCGAGGGAGGGGACGGGCAGTGGCCGCGGGGCCAGGCCGCAGGCCCCCTGGGCTGTTCCGATTCGGGGGTCCGGAAGGGGAAAATTGGCTCGCCCCTCCACGCCCTCTAAGCCCGAGGCCGGCGCCCCTCTCGTCCCCTCCTCCGGCATCCTTAGCCCCCTGGAAAGGAGAGGGGTGGGGAGAGCGGTCGAGCTGAACCTACTACCGTGGGCCTGGGACCTTGGGGAGGGCGTTCCCACCTGGGTGTCGCAGGCGAGGCGTAGTTCAAGGCGAGTAAAGAAAGAAAGGTAGGCAGAGGGTAGATCGCGCGCTCTTAGACCCTCTGCTGGAGGTCGGGGCAAGCTTTGGGTTTTGTTCCAAGGATGCCTGGAAAGCCTACAGCACTTGGAAAGCCCAGAGTACGATGGAGGCTGCCTTCCTCCAAACCCTTCTTGCGCTCGCCACCTCCCCAGCATCCCCTTCCCGCTTGGGGGAAGGCTGGGGTGGCCTCCCCACGCCTCGCGCGCGCGCGCGCGCGGGCCGCCGTGCGCCCTGCGCGCCTGATCCGGGACAGCCCTGCGCACCGCCGGGCACGTGGGGAAGGAAGGCCCCTGGGACAAAGTCCCCGCGCTCAGCCTCATTAGCTTTACAGACAGCCGTGAGCGTCGCCGGCTAACGCCCAGACGCTTTAGAGAAAAGCCAGCAACACTATTCTATTAACCAACCTTCCACGCCCGGCCCTCACCGCCCCATGTCACGGTAGGCCCGAGTCTTCTCGGAAAAAAAAAAAAAAATCCACCGCGCCGGCTCCCGATCCCGGCCGACGCGTGCCCGAGCCAACTTCTCCCGCTCGGGCGCCGTCGACCCCACCAGAGAGGAACTTTCCACGAACCACTGACCTGAGCCGAGCTGGAAACGCGTCCTGGCGCGCGGCTCTGCGGCCTTCTAGGCGCTTCTCCAGCTTCCAGCCTCATCTGAGCCGCAGCGATCCCGCGGGATGGGGGCAATCGAGGCTCGGAAAGATTAAGGTGGCCTGGACGAGATGGAGCCTGGAGTCGGCCTGAAACCGGGGGTTGTAGGTTTCAAATCGGGGTGGGCAGGTTCTGAGACGCCTTCCCTAACCTCCCCGAGGTGGGTCGAGCCCAAGGGTCTAGCTCGCCCGCTGAGAAATTCGGCCTCTGACCCCAGATGCCTTGTTGAAGAGGTGACTCCCCTTGTCATGCTCCCCGGGTTGAGGCCAATTTCTCTGACCCCCTCCCTACCCCCCTCATCCTCCCTCCTGTCACCCCGCATCCCCACCCCCACCCCGCCCAGGGAGGGAGCTCCCTACAGCTGACAAGGGCATGAAAACCTACGACGCCTCCTCACTCCGAAGCCAGCGCCTCCCATTCATTCATTCATCGAGAGGTTCGCGAACCTGACTGAAGCCAGCACCGCATCACCTGGAAGGCTAGTTAAAACCAGATCGCCCGGCCCCACCCCCGGAGCTCTGTGGTCAGCGGGTCTGGGTGGGGCCGGATAATTTGCATTTCTACGGGGTCCCGGGTGGTTCGGGTGCTGCTGGTGGCGGACTACCCTTGGAGAAGGACGACCCCACGTGCTGCAGCGAGGCTCCGTGCCTCTGGTCGCGGGGTCTGAATATGGGAAAGCGTGCTCCCAGACTGAACGCCCCTCAAAGCCAAGGACGCGCGACGTCTCTGGATATCCCCCCCCCCAGCACCTGCCACACCATTGCGCACAGTAAGAGCCTCCTGAATCACTGGGCGTTCTCGCGACTGCTCAAAGTGGCGGCCTTTCCCGATGTTCTGTGCGTGCGAGAGAGGACATTCAGGGAAAGTCCTTTGCGGGGCCGCGGGGGTCTGCCCAAGGCTCAGCCACCACGACTCCCTCTCCACTAACGTGGCTCAAACTGTCTGAAAAAAAAGTGGTAGGCCAAGGCCAGGCCCCAGGTGGGCAGGAAATGAGAGAAGAAGGAACACCTCCGCCCTGGAATGCACGCACCTGGCACCCTGAGCTCCCACCCTGCAGTATACCTGGCCAGCATACCTGTGTGCCTGGGGCTGGAGAGACCCAGTCCATACTTCCTGCCCTGGAGAGACCCCCAGATAGTTCTTTTAAGAGCCTCACACCAGTGCTGAGAACGCTCAGACTCCAGAAGACCCCGCCATTTAGGGTCAAGAGGATTACCTATCCAGCCAGGAGGGGTGGAGTGGAGGATCTTGTCTTGGGACACAGCCATAACCTCACCTGGAAGCAAGATGTCTCCCCAGGTGACACAAGGTGGAGGGAGGGAGGGGCCCCTGGAGAGCCAGGGCACCCCATCTTCTGTGTGCAAACTGTGCTCCGTCCCCGAGTTCTGCACAGAGCTAGGTGTTCCTGGGCCACGTCGTAAAAAGATTTACAAGACTATGTTAAACTGGCAGTAAAAACAATGAACTTTAATGGCACCTCAGGTGGGTGGCTGGGTGGGTCTGAGGGCCGCTGCTTCCTCCTCTCCTGACCAGGAAGCCAGGTGAGAGAGGGAACCTGCGGTCAGAAGGCTTTGGGGGGTCCAGAGGGTCAAGGTTAAATAGAGAAGAGGACTGGGCATGGAGCCAGAGAGAAGAGTTCAAATCCCACCTGGCAATTTCCAGCTGGGAGATCTCAAGCAAACCTGTTAATCACTCTGACTCAGTATTCTCATCTATTAAATGGGAATCTATTAAATGAGAATGTGTAAAAAAAAATCGATTACAATGGGAATTTGTACAAAATAAAATTTTTTTAAAAGTCTCAGGATTGCAAGGATTGCAAATGATAGCTATTCAGAAGCTATCTCGCCATGCCTGGAATATGCATGCATTTATTAAGAGTATGTGTGTGAATGGAGGGGGGGGGATGTTTTATAAATGTTAGTTTCTAAAAGACTCAGGCTCCCCAGATATAAAATGAAGGTGGAAAGACCAGGCTATTGCAGAAGCCAGAGCCCCCTTGTTCAAACTCCCGATGTAGCCAGCACCACTTACATGTAGGTTTCCTGCTAAAATTGACCTGCTTGTTTGGCCAGCGACCTCGGAAGTGACCCCATGCTCGGGCAGACTGCAGCCTCAGGCTTTGAAACTGACCTGGATTTCTGGAGAGCAGGCAAGGAAATGAGAGTGGCCAGGGGGCGGGGGCAGGGTCTCTGCCTATAACCATGGGCCCGGTCCAATCCGGAAAGTCCTAATCATGCCCGTCTCCCCGGCCTGGAGACAATTAACTGTCCATTTTGGAGAGACCTCGCTTCGTGTCTGTGTGTGGCCTTGTCGACCAACCAGGACCCGGAAGAGAATCCCTCCTGGGGACGGTCTATGGAAGGGTACCACCCATTGGCCTGCTGCTCTGCTTTTGGGCTATAGGTGAGAAATAGGAGAGAGAACACGTCCTCATCTCTCCATCCTGCTGTCCCATGAGCCAGCTCTGTGCTGCAGGAGAGGCTGACCCTGCCTGAGATGAGCATCTCTCTCCAGGTTCTCCTCAGGCCCCATCCGTGAGGACTCTGGCTTTGCCCGTCTCTGGGCCAGTCACCTGAGGGCACATCCCCAGATATATAGCCCTGGAATCAAAACCACTGTCATCAGGCTCAAGAAAGCCGTTCAACGTGAGAGTGTGCTCCCGGCCTTCCTCGTCTCTGGGTACCCAACAGCAATTCAGTGCCCACTTCTGTTTATTCCGTGCCCCTCCCCTCCAGAAGCTACGTTCCCCTGTTCGTATCGGACAGTTAGAGAAGGCTAAAAAGTTGGAATGATGACCCGTCAGGTGGTGTGATGGTTAATTTTATGTGTCAACTTGACAGGGCCACGGGATACCCAGATAGCTGGTAAAACATCACTTCTGGTGTGTCTGTAAGGGTATTTTTTAGGAAAGGAGTAGCATTTCTTACCAGACTAGGAAAAGATGGTCCTCACCCATGTAGATGGCACCATCCAATCTGTTGAGGACTGCCTAGCACAGAAACTTGGAGAGAAGGAGAATTTGCTCTCAGCTTGAGCCGGGATGCCCATCTTCTGCCCTCGGACACTGGTGCTTCTGATTCTTGGGCCATTGGACCCGAACTGGGACTTACATTATCAGCCCCTAATTCTTCGGCCTTCAAACTTGTACTCAACGACACCCCCAGCTTTCCTGGGCCTCCAGCTTGCAAATGGCAGATCATGGGCCTTCTCAGCCTCCATAAGTGCATGATATATCTATATATAGATATATAAATCTATATAGATATATAAATCTATTTAGATAATCTATATAGATATATATATATCTATATATCTATATATAGATATATATATACACATATATATGTGTGTATAGATATATAGATGATATAGATATAGATATAGATAGACATAGATATAGACATCTCCTATTCGTTGTTTCTCTGGAGAACCCTGACTAATACAGATGGATAAGCTAAACGTGTTGAGAAAGCCTTGTGATCCCAACCTGGGGATAAATCCCAGTGCTGCCACTTAGCACTTCCCACTTTACCTCTCTGTGCTCAGTCAATGCCCCTATCAAAGGTGGCTGTCAGGGGCCAGCCCTATGCCTAGCCTTACCAGATTCCCTTTCTTTCTTCCCAAAGCGTGTGGTTATTTCTCGTTCCCGCCCCTCACTCCCCTCCTTCCAAAGTTTAGGTCTGGATTCTCCTCTAGCAAGTGATACAGCCCGACTCTAGGACTAGGTCAGAAAAAGACCGTTCCGCTTCCATCTGATTCTCTGGGAACACCTGTCCTCGGTGTTCGATCTCAAGACAGTCTCACCTGGAACCCAGTCGCCATGATGTGAGGAATCCCAAGGGGCACGAAGAGGTCATATGGAGTTGTCCCCATCAGCTGTCCCACCTGAGTCCAGGGTTGGAGTCGGCCAGCCCCAGTGCCAGACAGGTGAGTGAACCAGACTTTACATTGGTTTTAGAGGTTTGCTGTGAAGCAATCAATAACCTATACAATGACCTTCACCAACGTGAGCCTCAGACGTGGCTATGGACACCTGCCCAAGGTGACCGTGGAAAGGAAAATGTTCATGCAAAGAGCAGATGCCCAGGCATGTGGGCCCACCAGATGCGAGAGATCAGAATGTGCTGTGCAGTTGGGACAGAGGCGGGGAGCACGGACAGGGCACCCCGAGAGTCTCAACACCCAGAGGAACCTGCTCCCTCTCGCCATACCCGAGAAACTCAAACCAATGCTTCATCTGGATCTCGTGTTCCAAAGGAACCCCACACAACATCCACACCCCGCCATCGTCAACTTCCCTTTCCTTTCCAATAAAAGAATTAATTTCCAGAAAGCAAGACTGCCAACAGCAGAAATAAATCACCCCTTGGCAGGGGGGGAATGAACATTATCCAAAGAGAAATAATTTAGCAAAAATCTCTCCCCCTCCCGCACTCCCTCCAAACCAATAACAATTCGATTATTTAGTGGCCACTATAAATGATGAAGCGGCCCCATGGCATGCCTGAGTGGGAAGGAGAGAGCCTCGGGAAAGGAGATGCAAGCCAGCCCAGAGAACATCCTGAGAAGCACGAAAAAGAAGTAAGGGTGGTGGTCCTCCCGGGATTAGAGAGGAATGAGAGCGAGCATCCTCGTGGTCCTTGGCCCAACACTTTGTTACACGATGCTCTTGCATCCCTTAGTGCTTGGGACCCTTCAGGAAAGCCTAATGCGTTCATTGAGATGCAATCATCCTGCCCCCATTGAAATGATGTAGGAATTGGCTCTTGGAAGAACCTCCAGGTGTGGGGAGGGAGGAGACGTCAATCTATTCCTTTACTCCACGACCTGTTTTGAAAGCCCGTTATGTATTAGGCACATGACCAGGTAGGTTCCTGGGGCTGCCTCCATGAACCAAATAAACAAAAATGCCCCTGGAGCTTACGTTTGAATAGGAAGAGAAATAGAATTTTAAAAATAGACCTAAGAGATAAAGGCATCGAAGGGCTTGTGAAACGGCAAGGAGGGCTATGATATTAACAAGAGTGAGTTAACGAGGGATGAGGGAGAGGGTTGGGATTTGTGGATCGGGGGGAGGATGGCAAAGGCCTCAGTGAGAAGGGGACATACGAGCAAAGGCTTGTAAGACAGAAAGGCACAAGTCTTGCAAGGAGCTTGGGGAAAGGATGCTGCTGGTGAAGGAAACAGCCAGGTCAAAGGGCAGAGGTGGGAGCATGCCTGCAGGTTCCAGGAGCGGCAAGGAGGTCAGCGTGGCGGAGGCCAGGGGAGTGAGCAGAAGGGAGGAGTGGACGAGGACCTCAGAGAGGTAAGAAGGGGCTGAATCAGCTGATGATGCAAGGACTTTGGTGTTTACTAAACGAGATGAGAGCCATAGGGGGCTGGCAGGGTGAGGGGGCGGGGTCAGAACAGAGAAGGGACACGATCTGATTTGGGCTGTAGGAGGATCCTTCTGGCTGTTGCTGAGAACAGCTATGGCAGGGAGACCAGCTAAGAGGTAACTATAGCAACCCAGGTGAAGATGACAGTGGCTTAAACCTGAGTGACAAGGGTAGGTGGGGGAAGAAGTGACTGAACTACGAATATGTTTTTAAAGACAGGCCCGATAGGACCCCTGCCTGCTGGGTTCCAGCACCTACAACAGTGTCTGGTGCCTGGCAGGTGTTCAGTAAACAGATGTGGAATGGATAAATTGGGTAGTTGGAGACGGTCTGTTCAAGGAGATCAGCTCCAAAGCTGAATTTAATGGGTGAGTAAGAGACAAAGAGCAGGGGATAGGGGTTCTAGGTAGAGGGCAGCCCCAAGGGTCCTTGTCCCCAGTATTCACACCATGTGTGGTCCCCTCCCACATCCGATTGGACCCACCTGCACGCCTAATAGGGTATTGCAGAAATGATACAATGTGACTTCCAAGGCTAGGTCATAAAAGACATTGTAACATTGTAACATTGTAACATCTTTTGAATCTCTCATCCAGGAGGAAGCCAGCACACTGTCTTAAAGACACTCAAGCAGCTCATGGGGAGACCCATATGGGGTGAAGCGGGGGGTGAGGGCAAAACTGAAGCCTCCAGCTGACAGTCAGCACCTGTGTGAACTGATCTGTGTGAATGAGCCATCTTGCAGCTGGATCCTACAGCCCCCATCAGGCCTTCAGATGATGGCAATTCCAGTCACCATCATAACTGTGACCTTCATGACACTTTGAGCCTGATCTGTCCAGCGAAGCCACGCCCAAGTTCCTGACCCACATAATCTTCTGAGACAATGAAACTTATTGTTGTTTTAAGCTTTAAGTGTGGGGCGATTTGTTATATAGCAGTAGCTAACTGATACAAAGCCCAAAGTTAAGACCAGGATGCCTAAATCCTTACATTTATGGGAAAGAAGCAGGCGACAAGGACCAAAGGCTTAGCAAAGGCCAAATTGTGGAAAGCCTTTCCAGACCTCATGAAGGGATATGGGATTTACTTTGAGTGTATTGGGAGGTTATAAAGAATTTTTTTTTTTAGGGAAATAACATGACCTCCTAAATTTACAGCATCGAGATCTCTGTGGCTGGTATTCTGAGAAAGGATAGGAGGGGAAGAGTAGAAGAAGAGACCAGGAAACCCCAAGGAAGCCACCACAGTCTTCAGGTAAACAACGAGAATGGCTCTAAACTTGGAAGAAGCAGACATATTGGAGAGAGAGGTCAGAGGAAAGCTTGACTGACAGAATTAGGTAAGAGTATAGATCATGATATAAAGAGCAGGAGAGAAGTCAGTATTTGGGGCTTAAGCTCCGTGTGGAAAATGATGTCCTTCACTGCAAATCATCATCTTGGAGAAAGAACGTCTCCAAAGGAAGAGTCTAGAGTTTCACTTTGGCCATCTGAAACGTCAGCTCTGGTGGGGATGCCAGTGGGCTATTTCTAAGCTCAGGGTAGATGAGACGAGGGATCTCAACTTAGCAAATAGCCATCTTTTAAAGTTATAGAGCTGAGTGGGGGACATCTAACATGGGCCCACTGAAGAGAAGAGGGACCAGACTATGAGACGCCAACGCGGAGAGATCTAGAAGGGCAGGGGACATTCAACAGACTTGGAGAAAGCTCGGGAGCACGGAGGGGAGAGTCAGCCACCCAGACCAAGAGTGAGGCGTGTGGAGTGACAAAGTGACTAAGGAGAAGAAGCCAGCCCCTCGGTTTGGGCTCCACGCTCACCACTGGTGACTTTGGCTCTCCGTTTCAAAGGTTTGATGAGAGCAGGTATGAGATTCAGGAGTGCAGGAGAGTGAAAGGGACCTCGGAAGGAAAGCCAGCACGTCCAGAACCCCTTATAAAGAAATAGCAGTCTGAAGAGGAGCAGAACGATAGGGGCACTCGCTAGAAAGGGGCGGGGGAAAGGAAATAGCTCTTACATTGTTTTGTTTTGTTTTGGACTGGAGCTATTCAAATGCTGCATGGAAGAAGCCAGACTCAAAAGGTTACGTAGTAGAGGATTCCATTTATTATGTGACATTCTGGAAACTGATCAGTAGTTTTCCAGGTCTGGGGCAGGGGAGCCACCCCAAGGGATAGGGACCCACTTGGAAGGAGCACAAGGGAATTTGATGGGGGCAGCTGATGGAAATGTTCTAGGTCTTGATCACGGCAGTGGTGACGTGACAAGATATGCATTCACCCAACTCAAAACGGTACACTCAGAAAGCTGAATTCCACTGTCCATAACTTATGCCTCCAGTTTTGAAAACTCCTGGCTCTATTAGAACATGCTTGCAGGTGAAGAGGGAGAAATCAGGGATTCTTTGGAGAAAGGGTTACGCCAAAGAGATGCAAAAGAGGTTATATTGGGGGCCTAATCCCTCCCCGTACTAGCTGAGTGACCTTGAGCAAGTTCATCTCTGAACCTTGGTCTCCTCGTCTGTGAAATGGGTGTCACGATCCTTGGAGTCCCCTGCAAAGATCACGAGAGGATAATATAGGTCGAGTGCCTCCCAGGGGGCCTGGCTTCCGGTGAGCGCTCTGCAAGCCTCCATTCAGCCTCCCCTCCCTCTCCTGCAACAGCAAGTTGCACAGAATCTGCGTTCTCATCCTGCAAAACACCTGGCAAGGCCAACAGTGACTGCCACACTGGGTGCGTTCTATGCTCCTGGCACCGGGCCAGCCTCTCTCCATGCACTATCTCATTCATCCTCCCCCTCATGCTGTGAGACCAGTGGTCATGATCACCCGTCCCCAAGCCTGAGCTCTCAGATTCCCACAATGTCACGAAGCAGGCCTCAGCTGTCACTTCCCGTCCGCTAGAAAAGAGGCCACAGAGACACAGTTTGCCCAAGAGACTGCAAGACCTGGAGGAAACCCTTGTCTGAGATACAGGATTTAAACGGACCCTGGAAAAAGAAAGTCCTGCTTCTGTCCCCAGTGACCGGTCTGAGCTGCAGCTCATCCTGTCCTCAGTCTGATGATGTCCCTAGCCGGGCTAATTTGTCCTGCAAATAGTAGTAGAGAACAGTGGTTAAGAGAACAGCTTCTGGAACCATCTGCCTGGGTTCCAAGAGCAGCTTGCCACTTACTGGCGTGTAAGACTCGAGAGAAGTTATGTGATCTCTCAGTGCCTCATTTTACCCATCTGTAAAGTGGGGGTTAATGATCATACCTCCTTTATGGGGATGTCCTAAGGGTGACGGTACATGCATAGTGTAAGATGCTCAGATCCTGTGGCCACGGCTATGCCGACCCCCGTGCCTGCTCTCCCACAGGGAAGCCCTCTGTGGAATACAGACTGTCCGGGGTGGAGAAGAGGAAGCGAGAACCAAGAAAGAGAACTGCTATCTGTCAAGAATAGGTTGGATCCTCACCGCACAAACCCTCTGGGTGTGCGTGTGCGTGAAGAACAGAGACGGTTTGCAGCCTGTACAAACAGCATGTGTGACAGCAAAGGAGACCCTGTCCTAGATGTGACAGGGGTCCTAGCTGGTCTTCTCTTCTCCCCCACACATGCCGTTCTTCTTGCACCCTCGTCACGGGTGCTCGCACGGCGACATCGTGATACTGCAGCAGCCAGGAGGTGCATTTGAATTTGTCTTCCACAAGGAAGGCAGGGCAGGTTGCAAATGCCATCGCCGTGTGTGCAGGTCAGAAACAGCTGGTTATCAGCAATGGCATACGGCTCGACCTCAGATCATTTTGGAACTAGAAAAAAAATAATAGTAATTCTAAAGATTTTGATATGGACTAAATTGTGTCTCCCTCCCCCGCAAAAAAAAAAAAAAAAAATTCCTATGTTGAAGCCATAGCCCTCAAGACCTCCAAATGTGACAGTATTTGGACACAAGACCTTTAAAGAGGTGACTAAGATAACTGGGATCTTTAGGCCAGCCCCTAATTCAATCTGACTGGTGTCCTCAGAAGAAGAGATCAGGTCACAGAGAGACAGCAGAGCATGCGCAAAAGGACGCCATGTGACGAGGGAACAAGGAGGTGAACACCTGCGAACCAAGGAGAGAGAGGCTTGGAGGAAATCGACCCAGCCAGCACCTTGATCTTGGATTTCCAGCCTCCAGAAATGTGAGGTTAAATGTCCCAGTTCCGTCGGTTAAATGCCCCCAGTTTGTGGTAGTTTGCTATGGAAGCCCCAGCAGACTAATACAATTACAGTAACAATAACAACAACAACAAAGTAAACTGTTCTGAAAAGATAGTTACAGTTTCAAGATAAAACCCAAGTGATGCAAGATATAATTCCTCTTCCCTGCACTTCTGCCCAGCGCACTCAATCACCCCTCGCATCGCGAACTCCTCCTGTCCTCTGCGGCCCCTCCCACCGCCTGGTTCCTCCATCACTCAATCCCAGGAGTGTTTGCCCATCTCAGGTAGGGAGAGACACCTGGGACTCATCTTGGGTCCCCTGGCGTATAGGGAACCTGGCTGGGTGTGGGTGACTCTCTTTGTCGCAGGTGTGTTCGAATCCAGGCAGCAGTGCTTTTGCATTCTTTCCCCTCGCACAGCATTGGTGGCCAGCAAGGGTTTGCCCCAGCTCATCAAGGCTTGAGTCTCCAATCCAGCCCGGCCTTTTCTTGGCGAGTGGCCTTGGACGAGTTAAATCTCTGAGCCTTAGTTTCTGATCAGTGCAGAAGGCATGGAAACTCCTCTCTCCTTGGCTTTCTGACAGTTAGAAACCAGACATACCAAGGGCCCACCGCAGTGCTCGGCACGTGGAAAGTATCCAATGAATTATGAATTTCGTGATTTTCTATATTGTGGTTATTCGATGTGGTGTAAGCATCTCCACGTGAGGACGTTTCTGTTGCTTTCTCTGGAGCACAGGCGCCATCCCCCATGACAGAGGGAGAAGGAAGAGGAGGAGAAGGAAGAGATGAAGGAGAAGAAAAAGAATTCTCCATTACCGTGTGCTTCATAGGCACCTGCCACTAGGCTAAGTGCTATCTGTGGTGATTCTTACGCAATTCTCATCCTAAGCCCTCACAGATCAGAGGACCGAGACCCCTGAGAGGTGACATGACATCTCTAAAGTCGCCCAGTTGGTAAATAATGAAGTCAACCAATTAGGCAAATAAACACTACCTTTACAATAAGACTCTCGATAAAAGGGAGCTGAGAGTGGCTGGGAGACACACACACACTTCAAATTCCTCTCCAAGTGTGACAGCCATGCACTTGAGCCTATCTGGGTGCTGACAGGCGGAGAGAGTGTTTTGCACAGGGCCTGGTGAGCACACCGAGGTTCCAGGAAATACCCAGCGTACCTATTGAAATGCACCCAAGAGTCCCCTTTCTTTGTGAAAAACAGTCTCAAGGTCACTGGATGTGTTCCCAATCGGAGGCTCAAAGAGGACAGGGGGGGCAAGGCCAAGTCTGTGCTGCTGATTCTCCATCCCCGTTCCCCACCTCCCCCCCCCCACACACATACACACATAGATCCATGCTCCATCTTCTCTGCTCTGCCCTGTGCCCAGGGGGTGGGGGGGGACCCCTGCAGATCCATCACCAGCCCTTTGTCCTCTGACTGGGCTCAGCTTATGTGAGGCACTGGCAGCAGACAAGAGGGAGGGTGGGTTCAGAGGTCATGCCACAATGTCCACTCCCTGAGCCTCCCTGAAGGAGACCTGCCATGACTGTAGCTCATGCTGGTGGCCCGTCTCCATGGTTCCTGCTCTCACTGTCTCTGTACCCCCCATCCCTGGCCCCTCACAGCCCTCAGGGTGGGGGCAGCTCCCGCTGCTGCTGGCCCCAGAGAACTGTGACACTCTTTTTTTGCTTATCCCCCTGTAAATAGCCGTTGTATTACACTCTTCCTGGTTCGATATTCTGAGATGAATTCTCTTTCCTACCAAGGCCTTGCTGGATCTCAATCAAGTCAGAGGTGGAACTAGAAAAGGTCCCGGTGTGTCACGTCTCCCCCCCGCCCCAACCCGTTTCAGGCAAAGGTAAAGCAGAAATCCAAAGATCTTACGTGGCCTCAGACACAAGCTCTCCACGGGAGCCAAGGCCAGGGCGAAGCATGGACAAAGTCTGCTCAGTGCATTCAGACGAACCTTGGTTCCAATCCTGACTCTGTCACAGCCTCACGAGGAGACCACTCACCTTTCCTGAGCCTCGGTTTGCTCCTCTGTACAATGGGGTTCGTGCCCACCTGCTAGGATGGTTGAGCGGACAGGGTAGTATATGGAAAGCAACACGCAGTGCCCGGCCCCGTAGAAGGCACTCCATACCTTCTTGTTCTTCTCGCCTCTCTTCCTGTTTCCTTCTTTAACTTCCTCCATCCTTGACCTAAGTTCCTGCGCTGAACCCAGTGTGGAAGGAGGCAAGACAAAAAATGTAACGATCACCATAACAACAACGCGTTAGAATTGCTTCCTGGTTCACGAAGAACTTTCCTGGCTATTCCGTTTGGTCAGGCGAGCGGAAACCCTTTGAGGTGAAAGGACATAGCGTACACGTGTCTCCCCGCCGACCGGATCGAGAGCAGAAGACATCAGCATTTAGATCAAAGTCAAGATCCCTAGAAACGAGAAAACCTCCATTATCCACTATGTCAGTGACCGCTTGCTCTGAAACCAACCATCGCAAGTGTAAAGGCTTCAGAGAACCATAGCATGTTTTTTTTTTTTTTCCTGGCGGATGGGCTGCTGCTGGAGAGTCTTAGGGGTGGGGTTCCCCGGGAACAGCCTCCCTCATACATCTGGAGCTCGGCAGCCACCGGCTAGAGGCCGGGAACCTGTCTCTTCACACGCGTTCTCATCAGCCAGCCCTGAGCTGGATGGAGCATCTTCCCGTGACACCTGGACCACAGCAGGGTGAAGACAGGACTGCCAGAGCTCTTAAGGCCTAGCCTCAGACAGCACGCAGCATCATCATTTCCTATTGGTCAAAGCAAGTCACGGGACCGACCGACCATTCCCAGATTCACAGGGCGGGGAAACAGGCCCCACCTCTTGGTAGAAGGAGGAGCAAAAACACAGTGCAAAGGAACATGGGAAGGAGTTTTGCAGCCGTTCCTCAAACCGATTCATCTTCCCATCCTCCGACGCCGTATTTGCTGTTTGACCTGATGCTTCTCTCCTGGCTTTGCCGTCCCTCGCCGCCAGCTTTGGGTCCCTGCAGAGCCTACCACTAACTCGTGCCCCTCCAGAGATCGTGGCATATTCATTACAGTGCCCCATACGGACGATGTGGCAGAGTTCAGCCCAACTCGGTCTAATCCAACTCCACCGCCGTCAGCACACAGCAAAGCGGGCTTTTCTCCGTAACTCAGTGGGAGGTTAAACCTCTAAACGGGCTCTCAAGTCGGGAACCACACAGTCCCCTTGGTTCGTACATCCAGAGAAGCTAAGTGACTTCCCTCAGATCACACGGAGAGCACAGGAAGAAGAGAGACTGAACCCCGGCCCCAGGCCTAACCGCTTCCTCTCTTCCCTTTAAGTAAGCAGTTTATATTCGGGGAGGCACAGCTCTGACTCTGCTCCCCTCAGCAGAGGTGCCTCAGTTTCCCCCATCATGCTGATGATGTTGGTCATCATCTCTCCCCCCCCCCACACACACACACACCTTTCTCCCAGGTATGCTTTGAGCACTAATGAGTTAACGTGTCTACGAGTCTACAGAACCTCGCAGGAGATGTAATTACAGAGAATTACCATCCACAGCCTTCTGGGAAGGATTTTGTCGGCGAGGAGGTAAATAAATTATATCCTGTGGTTCTCTCTTCCCCACGGGCTGCATAACTCTTTCCCGAGAATGTTCCCCAGTGATTGAGGTGATGGAGTCCCATCGCCAGCTCCGCCTCCCACAACCGGGGCCACCCCTCTGTCTCCAAAGACCCCCCCTGAGCTGCTCCCAGCCTAGACACACATCCCTAGGATCCCATTCAACTCAGGGCGAATTCAAACTCCTTCTTGGAAGGCCACGTAGGGCCCCCTCCAGGCCCAGCCCTGTCCCAGGTGGGCAGGGTCCTAAGAGTTAACCATCCTCTGCAGAATTCCTGGGTAAATACCATCCAGGCCAGATTTATTGCCTTTTAATGTCTCCCGTGTGATTCCATTAGCTTTCCCTTCTGGTACCTCTATCTTTCTCATCTGACTTCTCCCTACCCAAGCTCCATAACCTCAGGTTGCATTTTTTTTTTTCCGCATTAGTCCTCTCACTGAGGCCTGGGCATAAAGAGTCATCAGGCTCCTCTGTCACCCACCCCTGCCCCCCACATCAAAGTATTTACTTAGAGCCTCCTTATCTTTTCCTGAGCATCTCACGGCTTCCCATAAGCTGCCAATCTCTCGTCTCCCACTTCTGAGAACACCTCTGCAGAGCTGAGCTGCCTGTTCAATTGACCTCTGACTCAGTTGAGTCCTTGCCACCTGCCAAGCCAAGCCCGAACCCCTTTCTTTTGTTTCACTTTAGCCGGTGCATGCCCTGAGTCACCATCCTCTGACCCAGCTCTCGGGAGTTCTACAGCTGGCCGTGGCGCTCCCCTGCACAAAACCGGCCGCGATTTGCCTTCACTCAAGAAAAGCGTCCTGACTGCTAAGCCCAGCCTGCCATAGGCTGCGGGGCAGAATTGTCTAATGGCTAAGACGTGTGGTCTGCAGGCCGTCTGGGTGGCTGAGTGCGAATCCTGACTCTGTCGCTTCCTCACGTCGTGACCTTGGATAAGATACTCAGCCTCTCTGTGTCTTAGTTTTCTGATCCATAAAATGAGACAACCCAAGTACCAACCTCCTTGGAAGTGAAAGTGGGTGGGGCTAGGATTAGACTCGTAATATGTGTCGAGTGTGTAACACAGCATGGAGGAGTGGTCAGTCATTGGCCAACCAACCAGGCACCTATACTCTCACCCTCCCCGATTTGTACCATCAAACAATTTGCCATCCTCCAGACACTTTCATGCCCTCATCCATCTTTCTGAGTGCTATTCCCGCTGTCTTGAATATGCCCCCTCCTCTCCAACACCGCCTGGTGAATTCGATTCATCTCTATGGCCCAGTTCAAAAGCTCCCTCCACCCCTGCAAAACATTCCTCCATGCCCCCAGAGTCAATCTTTTCCTCCTTCAAGCCTCCACAGCTGTAGCTGGCCCTTTATACGTCCTGACGTTAAAATAGTCCCGACTCGCCCACTCTAGAAGTCTTTCCTAGTATCATGTGGCACTCGAAGGGCCTGACGTGTCCGTGAGAGAATAAATAATTGACAAACCAACCCAATCTTCTTTTGTTCTCTACTCTAGATTTCTCTCGACCGGAATTCAGTCACCTTTGTCAATCTGCTGTGTACGAATTTTTCTTTATTCGTTTCATATCTTTATTCTCTTTCTATGCTGGTCCCTTAGACCATCTAAGCTGTTTGTCTTAGTCTTATAATAAGTTTAGACTGAAGAAATTGTATTCAACCCCATCATTCATGGATTCATTCATCACAATGTAGAGAGTAGGTACTATGTGCTTGGAAAGGCCCCGTGTTTGGAACTGGGGATACTAATGTCAATCCAGAAGAAGGTTCCTGACCTTATAGAGCTTTAGGACGAAAAACAGATAAAGCTAAATGATCCCATAAAGGTACAATTCTGATAAATGCCACTAATGGAGTATAATGTATAATGGAAGGCTCACGCTCAACCAGAAGGCTTCTCAAAGGAAATGAGCTTGGAGCTTAAATCGGAAGGATGCATAGGAGTTACTCAGGTGATAAGGAGGGAAAGACCACCTGGGCAGCTGAGACGTGTGGCCAGAATGAGTGAAGAACAGCCAATCAGGGTGTCTTGTATCGGTCAGTCACTGCTGTGAAACAAAGAATCACAGCACCTCAGTGACATCGGCAAGAAGCTTCTGTCTCTGGGGCTCAGCTCCCAGATGCATATTGGAGTCATTTGCTCCATGTGTGTTCATTCTATGGGGGGTGGGGGGGACCCAGGCTGAAGGGGCAACAGCTATTCAGGAAAAGCTCTTCGGTCATCAATAACGGGAAAAAAGCAACCGAGAACTTGAGGCAAATTGAGCTGCAGATGAAGACAGGGCTAGACCCTGCAGGGGCCTCACAGGTCTGTTTAAAATGTTCAGTCTTTTTCTTAAGAACCACAGGGACTGTTGAAGATACATAGCATGGTGGTGAATAATGATTCGATTTGAATCCCGGAGTCATGCTCCGGCTGCTGTAGACTGGTGAGCGATGGCCAAAATTCCACCTGCCCTGTAGCTGTTGATTCTACACATGTTCGAATGAGTGTGCGTGTGCGTGTTTACGCCTTCCCATTTACACATCCAGTTCTTCCTCAGAGGATGTGGCGCCCACGGATTTCTTTCCACACATCTGAAGGGCAGCTTATCTGTACATCACCTGGAAGAAAAACAATCCTATAGCTCCCTCTCATAAGCTCCCCAGGACTCACACATCTCCAGCCCAGGGAGCTGCAAGATTTCTACATGTTTTACAAGTCAATTAATTTCACTCCCAAGAGTGAGTTTCCTTATTGCTATAATTGCCATTATAATAAAAGCTTCCAAGCACTCTGCACTTTAAAGTTTGCAAAGGATTTTATCCACGGGCCCCAGGAGATAGAGCAGGAAGTTTCAGCCCCGTTTAGTAGACACTGAGGCTTGGAGAGGTTGTCTGGCTGACTTTGCTCACAAAGCCAGGACCAGCTGAGTCTGAAGCCAGTGATCTGCACTCAAAAACCCATCGCTAGCTTTTCTGCCTCCCATCTAGCTTACCTTACCTAGCCATGGAACTGCAAGCGGGATGCCCAGAAGATGTGCTGCTTTTCTAGGACTGTTTGACCAGTTGGGGCAGCGAATGAACCCAAAAAGTAGGTTCAGAAACAGGTCCATCCATACTCAAGTCCCTGAGGCTTCTCCAAACACCACTGAACCTTCCCGCCCTGCAAACATTCCTGAAAGACCCTGACTTCCTTCAGTCAAGGAAAACATCCATCTTAAGAGGAATCAGCCAGAAAAACCTGTTTGCCAGCAAAATGTCACTTTTTTTTTTTCTTCCACAAAGACACAGAAAGAGAGAGGCCATGGGATTCCGACAGCCATCAGCCTGCGGAGCGAGGGCTATATAGTCTGTCTATAACCTTTCTTCCAGCACCATGAAACCACGCATGGGACTCCTGGCTCACGTCTACACGAGGTCACCCCAGGGGAGGCAAAGGGAGCCCCGCCCCGAGCCCACAAGGCGGGACTACAAGTTTGCAAGAGGGGGTCGGGCCGGGGAGGGTGAAATCTCAAGCTGCTTCTCTCTTGTCAGCCTTTTTTGAACCGGGAGGGGAAGATTTACTGCTAGCCCGGGCTGACAGCCTTTTACAGCCATCGCAAATGGATTTGAGACAGCAGAGTCGGAGAGGGCACTGACCACAGAGGGACCGTAGAAAGCTCATTTGAAGACCCATCCAGCATCACGGGCACCGTAAAGTGGCGATCCTTGCCAGGGAAGAGCCTGAGGATTCAGCTGGAAGCTTCAGGGGCGAGCGCTCTTATAAACACCTGGGCAAATTGCTGAGAGTTTCAAGAGAGAAATGTTTCCAGTACAGTCACTCTGGGAAGGTTCTGTCTATTTAGCAAGATCTGCTTGCAGTGTAGGCAAAACGTCTCGAGGTCCGCTTGATGGGGTACTGCATTTATTATTGATGAGGGCAAAGGAAAAATGGCTGTGTCCGAGTAACACCTGGCCCCACAAACTCACTGTGTACGTAGCCGTTATTTGTCATCGACCCCTAGCTGCCATGTGCTTTTGTTTCCCTATGGAGCGTCCATTTTGTCGAACCTTCTTTTTTTTTTTAATGAGGATGATTCCTTAAAAGTCAAATGAAATATGAGTTTTTCAAAAAAATATATTCCATGTCTATAAATTCACAATAAAGAGTCATCCTTTATATATATATATATATATATATATATATATATATATATATATATATATATATTTATATATATTTATATATATATATAAAATTACATTGTGTCATGAATAATATATTTCAAAAATAAAAGTGATGTGTCAGTAAAATCAGTAAAAAAAAGGAAGTGACGTATCTATACACAAACACATATTACTATATCTAGAGGGTTACGTGTTGATATGTATGGTCGCTTCCATGGAAAGAGATGGTAGTTATGGGAGAGAAAATCGCTTTTCACGCTGCTATTGGGTACCCAGGACATATACTACCTGTTCCAAAAGCAACAGTATGTTTTTAAATTATAAGCATGGGGAATTATTAGAATTATGACTAAGCTTTTTTGTCGATCTCAAATTTATACCATGAGCATAACTAATTATTGTATCAGCAACACAAACAAATAAAAGACCACATGCACTTATTTGCTTCTTTATGAATGGAATGCATCCATATGTTACCCAATTTCAAAGAGTTTACAGTTAAAAGTAGGGTAAGCCCCAGGTCTGGTTTTCAAGTTCAGCTCCCCAGAGGAAACCGCTGTCTTCAGATAAATATTTATGTGAAAATAACAGTAATTTTTTTTTTTCAGAAAATGGGTCCAGAGTGTCAGTTTGGGAAATATGGTTATTAGATATGTATATGCAAAAGGATGCACATCACACTTTAAATATTTCTAAGTAGCTGAGGCCTGCACCTCTGCACACTCCAGGACAGCCCCGCCCTCCCCACCCATGCAAATCGGTGCCCAGCTCTGCAGGCATTGGTCCCCATTGCTCCCCACCTCCTGAAGGGTGCCCCACCCCACATTCCTCCGGAACCCAGGACAAAGGCAAGATGAGCTGATCCAGAGATATTGGGTGGGGAGGGTTAGTAAAACGAAGAGGAGGGGGCTCTTCTCCTCAACCCAAGATTGAGGAGCCCATACTGTCTTCCTGCTGCTGTGTGTTTTTTTTTTCTCCTTTCCCCTCTAAAACAAGTGATTAATGCCTTGCAAAGAGGTACAGACACACCTCCCCAGCAGCAGGCGAGCCCCGGCCAGCCTCCCCAGCCTTAATTCTGCTGTTAACACTGCTGGGGCGGAGGGATGAAGAGTAAATCCCCTTCTTCACGAAGCAGACCTGCAGGCAGTGAGTGTGGTTTGTTTAAAGTCTCTGATGAGCGATTGACCTCCTCCCGTTTGCTCTGAGGGGGTGAGTCCTTTAAAATTAAAAATGGTAAAGAAAGAAAGAAAAAGAAAAGAAAAAAAAAAGCTCACCTTTCCCTAAAGCGATTTCCGGTTTGTAAACCTCAGTGGCAAAGGACCCCCCAGATGGAGACGGCTGTGTAGACTCTTTCATTCTCCCAGCATCCTTGAACAGTGTGTGTGGGGGTGGGGATGGTGGGGGGTCAGATGGAACCAACATTATCAGTTTTACAGGCTCTTTCCCCATTGGTTTTGCAAGGGGTGTCCTGATTGATCTCTAGATTTAAGAAATGTATTCTTTTGATGATGTACATACTTCTGAATGGTCGTTCTGTGTGTATTTATTTTTAAATGTTACCCTTTTACGTTTTAACACTAATACCGTTCAATAATATATACCGTGTCAGTTCAGCAGAAGAGGTATGCACTCTAGAAATGTGAAAATAGATAGATATTAGATGGTGTCTGCTCAAACCTTAGTGTTTAATGATGTGGTGTCCTCCAAAAAATATGAGGGAGTATTTAATTTAATAAACGAAGAAATAAAAGAAGTGAAATATCACAATTCTGCGAACTCCTGATGAAATAAATAAGGGATCTATCCAGAAAATAGTCATCAGTGGCTGCTAACAAACCACGTGGAAAGAAAAAGCGATATTATGTATCTACTGAGGGAGGCACACAGCTCCATCTGTAAAGTGAGTTTGCCAGAAGAAGCAACACCAAAATCTCGTCAAACATCCCTTTCAAATAACTTTACAGGAAATACAGGGGACAGAGAAACGTAACAAATGACACGGCAGGGATGCAATGGGCAAGAGCCAGAACAATTTCATTATTTCAATTTAAAATGTGTTTAGGGGGGGAAATATATATAATCAGACACAATGCGGACCCCTTGTCTGCAACCTGATTGGAACAAACCAACTGTCATGACATAATAAGAGGAATGGAGAAGACGGTCAAGGAATATTGAGTCCTAACTGGATATTTCATAAGATTACGCAATCGATGTCTTTGGGGGAGGGCGAGTGATAACAGTATTGTGTCTGTGTTCTTTTTTTTTTTAATTCGTTCTTATCTTTTGGAGATATACATTTCAGTATTTACAAATGAAATGCTATGGTGTCTGGATTAGCATTTAAACAATCTGCTGTGGGTATAACTACAACAAGACAGGCCGTGAGTTGACAATTATTGAAGCCAGGTGTTGGGTATACGGGACTGCATTCTAGCAGTCTCTCTACTTCTTTATGGTTGGAAATGTTACATGACAACAAAAGGTTTGAAGACCACTCGTACAGACCACAAAAATCAGCAGACACTTTCCCCCTGCTCTGGACCAAAGGCTGCCAAAAGGGATGAGGAAATCTATTTATTGGGCACCCACTCTGTGCCAAGCGTTAGGACGAATTCTCTCTCGAGGGCGATTTTGTCTTTCCTGGTCGAAAAGTGAGAGAGAGTGACAAGATCAGCCCCATTTTACAGATCAGGAAACTGAGGCTCAGAGAGCAAAGGGACTTGCCATACGGTGCCCAAGACAAAAAAAAAAAAAAGAGCCAGTGATAAACTAAGACATCCAGCTAGTAGGACATTTTCTCTGTGACCTTGACTTTTCCTCTCTGGGCCTCAGTTTCCCTAGCCGAAAGACCGAGCTAATGATTCATCGGGGCAAGTTTTAGTCTTTGCCCTCCAGCTTTTCCCCCATTACTTCCCCATTTCCTGCTTCCTTCTGTCTTCCCAGGGATGTGTCAGAGGCAGCCTGGTGTGGAAAAAGGAAAAAAAAATGGAGCTCTGGGTTCACATTCTCGTTCTATTTTATGCTATTTGAGTGACTTTGAGCAAGTCACTTAACCCCAAAAGTAAAATAAAGGAGACAGTAATAACTGCCTTTGGAATGATAGGACCACAGAGAGAGAGAGAGTGCCTGGCTCAGAGTGCAGGACATAGCAGGTGTTTAAGGAAGAATGGGTCTCCTGCTTCCTCCTCTCTCACACTCTGCCATCACCCCCATGGCTTATTCCCACCTCCCCCAGCTCTTGGCTAAAATGTCACCTTCTCAGTGAAGTGTTCTCGGACCAACCTTTGAAATCAAACCCCACCATCCCCTATTCACAGCTCGTTTTCCCTGATTTATTGTGTTCCCATATGACTGACTCGTCACCATCAAACATGTATTTTACTTGTTTATTTTGTTTCGCATCATTCTGTCCCCTAGGAGAAGTTCCTTGGGGACAAATCATCTGATGTGTTTGGCTGCTATAGCCTCAGCGGGCGACACGTAGTAAGCCCCTGGTAAACATTTGTTGAATGAAAGCATGAGTGAATGAACGAATGATTAGACCTCGTATTGGTGGTGCCTTTTGATAACACAAGCAAAGGCCAGCACAGAGTAGCTGGTCCTTAAATGCTTCTGTCCTTTTTTTTTTGTTTCTGGAACCCCAGAATCCACTGAGGTCCCCCTATTTCAACTTTAAACTAGACTCGTTTTGTCTGAGAGTGTTCGGACAGTTTCCAGCTTACTTATTTCAGGTTTTGCCTTAAATCAGCCTCCAAGCGCCGTCCCAGTAGCTCAGAGTTCTTTAAGCTGTATTTCACCCAGGACAGTGAGTGCTACTTCCTGGGGCCGTTTGCCACACCCCTCCCTTGAGCACAGACCTCAGACTAAATGCTTTGTTTAAAGTCAGAAAATGCATCAGCTCCCAACTTAATCTTTATGAAGGGATTACCTAATGCTGACAGAGGCCTCACATAGCCTTTGGGGCAAAAGAAGCCAGGCTTTATTTATTTATTTTTTTTATCTAGGTGCAAAAGCTGAGGGTTTGGAGGGGCCAGAGCTGTGCAGAACGTCACCCCAAAGGTGGAGTATGGGTGTGTTGGGATCGGGGTACTGACGGGCACTCTTAGGAGCTAAAACTACACCAAGCCAGACCCTACTCACTGCTGGGCCCGCTGAGAAACATTCCTTAAAATGTTGATAATGGCTTCCCTCTCTGCCCTGGTGAACTGTATATCACTGGATTGGCCAGCTTTCTGGACTGAACCTGTTTCTCAAGAAAACTGTCCTCTGTCGCTACAAAGACCAAGAGCCCAATTCGGCTCCTCTACAGTTTAGGGGCTCTTAGCCCCCAATGTCTCCAACAGACGCCTACAGGGGTATGGGCGTCTATAGCTGAATTCAGAGATCTGTAAACTTGCATGGAAAAAAAAAATCACACTTTTATTTTCATGAAACACACAGCAAAATGCATATTTCCTTCCATTATGTATGTAAGTGACAACCCACAGGAGGATTAGCTGTGGCTGTGACCGAGTCATCAGTGGAGGCACAAATCACGTGGTATTTTCATGCTAAATTACAGACGTGACAGATTCCTGAAACATTGTTTTGTTCCCCTGGCCTTCCAAAGTCCAGCATTGGAGCCATTGCTAGATTGTGCTATTTAACACATTCGTAAGGAGCGTCTGTGTTGCGATACATTTATATTTTTAATACTGCTTATATTTTAATTTATAATCCTATATCTTTTTTTAAAAAAAAAAGATTGTTCTGAGGAAGTAGCCAGATCGCCCCAGGGATTGGTCCACAGCCCCAAAAGCTCCATCTCTGAAGCCGATCTCAGCGACGGAGAGAATCAAGCAAAGGTTGAGCCATCAGTCGGAAACTAAGACAGTAACCGAGCCTAGAAATCTGAGTTTTGAACATGGGAGCCTTGATGTTACTGAACTGTTACAAAACAAAACAAAACAAAACACAACACAAAACACAACTCCGGAAAGCACCTTGAGCACAGGGTACGAATGTAGGAGCTGCATATGGCTTTCTACGGCACTGAATCCCATAGGAAGGAAACAGGTCTCCTTCCAATTCTTTTTCGGTCCTTCCAAGTCGAGCCTCAGTTCCCAGCACGCTTCTCGCGACTGCAGACCTGCGGCGCTATGGGTGAGACAGGGGACCTCAGGCTCAGAGCTTTGTCACGCTGCTTCGTTGCCATCACTCCTTATTTCACTGTTTCCTTGTGTCTACCTCCGGGACGTGACACGAGTTCATTGACACTACCTAGCTAAAGATTTTATTTTCAACACGTTAGATGTTTTGAAAAAGGTGAGTCGATTATTAAAATATAGGTCGAGGAAATAACTGCGAAGGTGAGACAAAGATATATAAAATAGGAATGTGTGGTATCAGCATCTCTCCCACCTCCCCCCACCCCCTCCACCCCCCAGCTCTACCAGGGGGACGGAGGCCAGATACCGGCCCAGGGCCTGCTAATTCTCAGGCAAAGTGCTGGGCTCTTCCCTGTGGCTTCTCTGACAGCTGCTGGCCTGCAATCTGCCCCCTCTCAACCTCCTAGACCTCTGTGGGGCTGGGGTGGGGGGAAGCCGGGGACTCAAAGTCCCCAGCACGGGTGTCAAACATGCCTTCTGAGTGTCCTGGCTCCAGGGTCCCCCGTCCTGAAGGGCCCAGCTGAGTGGGGCTTTCATCGGCCTCTGAGAGGTGGCGACAAGCTTCAGGGCAGGCTGCCTGCTGCCCACTGCCCCCACTTCTGAAGGCCAGGCTGGGAGTGCTGGGAGGACTGGAAACAAGATTGCAGAGGCATCTGGATATTATCAGTCGCTCAACTGTCTGGCCAGTGGGGTGGGGTGGGGCCGGTGGCAGGGGGCAGGAACTGGCTGGAGGGAGAACTAGGAATACCAGGCGGATACCTGAGGCCAGAACCGGCTCCTGGGGAGAGGGAGGAGGGCGGCCCTGGTGAGCTAGTTGGCCTCAACCCCCATACCCTTCCCGGCCCTCATTAGGCGGCAGCACCAAAGGAGGCTGAAAGTCAATGATGATATTTGTCTGACAGAGGAAATGGAGAGGGAGGGGCCAGTGGGCAGAGGGGGCCCAGGAGGCCAGACTGCCCCACTGGGCAGCACTTGAGGACAGCAACAGGGACGGTAGGGGGTGGGCAAAGCTCACCCTCTGGTCCACTTGAAGATTCCTGCTTCAAAACTAACCCTGATGGCTTCCAGACAAGTCGGCACCAAGGGTCATTTCTGGAGGCTGTAAGTGTTGTCAATGGCAGCTGTAGGGACAGGTGTAAATCTGTCTGTGCATTCCTCCTTCTACCCCTCCCAGCTCTGTGCACCTGAAGCAGGTCCCATTTATTACTGCAAGCTTGTTCAGGAGGCCTGAACACACACACACACACACACACAAATGTGCCAGCCTGCTCACAGTTAATGCTAGGCCTGCCCTGTGGGTACAGTGGGATTTTTAGTGCTCCTTTAAAGCCAAATCCATCATCTGTTTGTTAAGGCAAAGCAAACACAAGCCTTTGCAACAAGAAAGAGAGAGAGAAAGAGAGAGAGAAAGGAAGGAAGGAAGGAAGGAAGGAAGGAAGGAAGGAAGGAAGGAAGGAAGGAAGAAAGGAAGGAAGGAAGGAAGGGAAAAAAAGAGGAATAAAGAAACAAATCCTTTTACTTGCTACCATTACAATGTCCTTTCTCAGCAGAGTGGAAGCAAGCAGGGAGGAGGCAGAGGAAGAGGGATCTAAGATGTGCTGTAGTTTATTTGAACTAGTTGGAGTGGTGGGTTGGCAGGGGGAAGCTTCACCTTAACCGGGCTCCTGTCTAACCCTTCCCCGCCCCATCACCAGCCTCTCCCAGGAGTGCCAGGGACTGCTCCCCGCCACCCCCACCCATCACTCTCCAGTCAGAGCACCCAGGAAATTGCACAGTCCTTCTCCACCCAGCCAAATGCACTCTGGGAATCTGGAGGACTCAAGGATCGTTCCTCTTCTTGGCCAACTAGATTCTACCAACCCAACAACCTTCTTTGTGGCTGAGCTCTGTGGGGAGGGAGGGGCTTCTATGCCAAGCAGGTGGCAAAGAGAGAACACGGTGCCTTTTTCTGCACTGACCTACAAGCTCCCAACCACATACTCCTCCTCCACATCCCCCCCACCCCAAAGGCCTTGTTGGGGGGGGGGCTCCTGGAAACCCCTAATGAGTGATAACTTATCTCCTAAGTTGCTG
>PVKZ01003848.1:29262-73169 GCA_004027375.1 Macroglossus sobrinus
CCCTCTGCTTCTTTCTTTTTCTTTGCCCTCTCAGCCCATCCCCCACCCCTGGACCGCCTCTCCTCGTCTCCCTGTCTCCCCCCCCTCCCCGCTTCATCTGTTCTCTCCTCCGTGCCTTTCCTCGTCTCCCCGAGTGTGTAAAGCTCTCCATCCCTCTCTCATGGTCTGTTTCCTCCTCCTTCCCTTCTCCCCAAGTGTCCCCTCTCTCTCTTTCCCTCTCTCCCCGACTTCCTGTTATCGTCCTTACCCCCTCGCTTCATCTTTTCTTTCTCATCTCTCCTTTCCCTTCACCTTCTTCTCTCTCTTCTCCCCCAGCCAGCTCTCAGGCTGAGAAGAAGTGGTCACAGCTCATCTCCAGTTTCTAGTGCCCCAGAAACCTGGGGGAAGGGGACAGCAGGCTCCCGCTGCTGACCAGTAGTTGGGCAGCCACCGCTGGGGCTTGGGAGTGGGGACGTCAGCCACACACACAGCTGTGCCTAGAGCCAGGAGGCCTCCAGGGCCCCACCTATGAGCCTGAAATCCCTTCCTGGCCTGGTCACGTGAAGCCACGTCCTCATCTGCAGAGCTCATCACTGCTGGGGGCTCTACCCACGGACACTCAGGCACCCATCCAGTAGATCTAGGGAACTTTCCCCCTTGCCTCAGGAGACAGAGAAGACCTGGGGCAGAAAGGTGGGCCACCTGGTCTCTAAGCCCGGCTAGGACCCTAACTCCAGCGCAAGGCGAGGAAGGAGCACATTCTCTCTGAGCTCGCTTGCAGCTTTGAGATGCTGAGATTTGGGGAAAGGGCCACAGGGGCCTTCGGACTTGAGGGAGAAGCTTGAAGACGGATCTCATTGCTGTTTCAAGGCGGGAAGAGGGCAAGTAATGAAGCTGCAGGCCGAGCCAGCGCTTTACCGGAACCGCCCACGTGGAGCCTGCAAAGGTACCAAGGCCAGCAGCAACCGCCACGGAGCAGGCGGCGCAGTGCGCAGTGCGCAGTGCGCGGGACCAGCCCTGCCCACACCCGAGCCTGCACCTGCTGGCTGCCACCTGGCTCGTCCTGTGCACGCAGCCGGGCACACCCACGCTGCAACTGAGCTCCACAGGCTGTAGGGTACACTTAAGGGGAGACTGGGGTCACGCAGGTGGGTGGGCTCCATGTCTAGTGCGGGAAGCGACACAGCGCCAAAGTTCCAGCTCCCTGTCAGCGCCCGAAGGTGGGTAGGAGTCCGCCGAGAGCCGGAGACGAGAAGGCGGCAGTGAGTTAGCTCAGTCTTGACCCCACTCCCCCGCCACACACACACACACACACACACACACACACACACACACACACACACACACCACTAAGCAATCCACCCGCCATTCCTCCTCCCTGAACCATTTTGGCCTTCGCTTCCCGGATCCTCAAGGAACGAGGAAACTGAGGCTCAGAGCAGTTGGCTCCCAGCGCGTGCGGGAAGCTCGCCAGGCTCTTGCGCGCGCGCGCCAGGGCAGGGATGTGGTGGCGGAAACCGCAGTCCCAGGCCTTCCGCGAGCGGCGGGAAGCGAAGCCAAGCGCGGCGCAGGCACCTCTGGCCCTTGAACCAAGCCCAAGTCAGCCAAGCGGGCAAAGGAAGAAAAAGACGAGCGCGGTTTCCGGGCTGCTGTTCCGAACGCGCGCGTTCACCCGGTCCTCGGCTGGAGTGTCTATGCGAGGACCTCGTGCGTGCAGCTTGGGAGCGGGGCTGGGCAGGCGCGAGGGCAGGCAGGGCCTGGGGTTGAGTCGGGTTTGCTTCTGCAGCTCCGATCCTGGCGGTTGGTGGCAGATGGAGTCTACCCAGCTCCAAGTGGCATGATGCTGGCAGCTACCTGGGTCATTAATTGGAAGAAAGAGGGGATTCCAGGTGCGTTCAGAGGAGAGAGAGAGATGGAAAGACCGGTGAGAAGAGGTAGGCCCAAGCGGAGACAGAGCTGGAAAGACGGGCGTGGATTACAGGGAGTCGGGGAGAGTCGGGGAGAGAGATTGGGCCTTAGCGCCAAGCTGGAGAAGGCAAGGCGATTCCAGCACCCCTTGTCTTGTCCTTAGACATCTGGTGCCAGGCCCGAAGGACAAATGATGCCCTGAGGTCCCCACAGGGCCCAAGAGCAGGCACTGAATGCCTTGTTACAGGGTGCAACCACCTCATCTCCCCTTTGCTGTGTGACCCCAATTAAGTCCCTCCACTTCTCTGAGCCCCGAGTTCCATCTCTTTAGCTCAGGGAAGAGCACGGGCACATGGCACAAAAAGCCTTTGAAATAATCGGGTTGAGGACGTTGGCCTCCCCTCCCTTTCCTCCAGCAGAGCTGCTTCTGAGGCAAACGCCCAGGTTTTCGCTGTCAAGGTTGGCACCAGAGTGACGGAAGGAGGTGCTGACCGAGGAATGTCGGGCGGGCGGGCACAGAGCAGGCGCCCCATCATCACTCGTGTGCTGCAGGTCGGCCTTACTTCTAAGTCTACGTGGTGTGGGGACACAGGTCACCGGTTGCCAAACTCTTTCCAAGCCGTCTATTAATCTCAGAGGCTTCCCCTAACTGCGGCCAGGAGCCCAGATCCAAGGTGGCCCAAGGGTACAGGGTTTGGCACCCAGTAGCAGGCCTCAGTGCCCAAGCCACTGCCCATCCCCCTCCCCTCCATCTCCCTAAGTCAGGGATTCTTGCCCTCGCCGTCCCCAAACCACCCAGCCCCAGGCTGAGGCTGGGCTTAGACAGAGACCTCCAGGCGGAAACCTTGGAGAAATACGGACGCAGCAGGGAGAGCCGGAGAAGCGCCGGCGGGTAGGAAACTCGAGCAAAGTTCAGGGAGCCAGAGACAACTGGAGAGGGGGCGATGGCCAGGACCCAAAAGGGAAAAGAGAAAAACAAAAAGGGAAAGGGGCGAGGAAAGCCAGAGGCCGCGGGAGCGCGCGAGCCCGCTCGTGCGCAGGGAGCTGGCGCGGGACCGCGCGGGAGGCGCCCAAGCTGCGCTCCCCGCCACGCCCCGCCGGGCCCCAGGGGAGCGCCCCGCCGCCCAATCTGGCAGTGCACAAAACCCGCGCCCCAGGGGCCTTTGCCAGTCCGCTAGGGCTTGATTCATTTCTTGACTAATTAACTGGAAGCTACGTCGCCCCTTCTTCCAGCGCCCAATTAATTCGCCGCGGGCGGTGGAGCGGGGGCCGCGCGGCCCAGGCGCCCGCCTGGAGCCCCTTTGTGGAGGGCTGTCTGGAGCACATTGATTCTACACACACACACACACACACACACACACACACACACACACACAGTCCCCTTCCTTCCTTTGTACGCCCCCCCAAAAAAAAAAAAGTCTTGAAAACTCTGGACTTCCAGAGTTTAAAAAGGTTTGATCGGCCCTCACCCGCGACCCCCACCAACTACAGGAGCTTCCAGAAGGAAGGCACCCATGGGCCAAGGCAGTTTCCACGTCTGTCTGGGAAAGGGTTAAAGGCAATTTCTGCCCCGTAAATGAAACAGATCGCTACTGTGTAACGTGCGTGCGCGCGCGCGCGCGCGCGCGAGGCACCCACTGCCTGGTCGTTAAAAGCCAGACAATGGCTTTTATACGACCCCAGGGTTGAATCCCAGCCCCTCCAGAGGCTGGCTCGCTGTGGGCGAGTCTGTGGACTTCTCTGCAGGACTCCTGTTTCCTCATCTGGAACATGGAGACCCCTGAAGAAGGCGCCTGGCTCCTGGGGGTATTCTAGATGCCCAGCTGAGGTTTGGGAAAGCTCCTCCTAGAACACCTATCATCATAGTGAGTCTTTCACACATATTCTCTCCAATAAATAGCGTGTCATGACAAACCCACTTCTCAAATGGAAACGCGCAGCGCCATGATCTGAGTGTCTGACCCAAGGCCGAGACGCCCCAGAAGGAAGTCCGCTAGTGAGCGCGCGAGCGCTGGGTGGCCCGCGTGCGCGTGGAGAGCGCTTTCCCGGCCTGGGTACCCAGTGGCTCCCGATGGCCAGGTCCTCCAATCTTGGGCCACCTACTCCATCCAATCTTCCCTCCAGTTCAGTAAGAACGGCGGTGAGGGAGAAACTCTAAAACCCGAAAGCTTTCGGGTGGACCCCAGCGCGTGGTAAGGACGGCGATGTCCCAGCGGTCGCCAAGCACCGCATCGATTGGGTTGACCTCACGGTGGGTCAGCTTGTCTCCCTCATGGATCAACTGAATGCAGTCTAGGACACGAATACAGACGGAAGGGAAGCACGGCCGGCTTGGTGAAGCTGGCGGGAAGTGGCCAGCGACTGCTCGCTGCTGCGCGAGGTCGCGCGGGTAACCCACGCAGGTCCTCCTCCCACGCAGCGCGTCGGGAGGACCCGCTCTCATCCCGCTCTCCTTTGTTCGATCACCGTTCCCTCTAGTTCTGTTCTATTTTTTTTAACAAACAAACAAACAAACATGCAATAATTAGTTTATTCAATCATCAAACATTCGATGAAGACGCTGCTGTGTCCCGGCTGCGCTGGGCATTGGGGTACTAATGCGGGGAGGGGTCTCTACAGAAACTTAAAACTCTGGTAGGGATGGTAGAGGCCTCTTTTGCTGTCCTTTGTGCGCAGAGCGACGTGGGCGAGAACTCCCTGGCTACCTGTCCCCGTTTCCAGTCCGTGGAGACGGGGCAGCGCTGCCCGATCCCAGGCAAGGTGTCCGCGCTAAGTGGAAGAAACGGAGCGGAGAGTTTATAGTTAGTTAGACCTGCACCACAGCCCCAGGTTCGGGTCTGAGGAAGTCCTTTGCGCAACCTTGGTGAGGTGCAGACTCCGGCTCCCGCCCACTCCCGCCCAGGTACCCCTTCCGCCCATCACCTCGCACGCAGGCTCAGGCCGGGTCAATAGGGCCACCGGGACTCCCATTCGCCTCCCCTTCCAGGGAGCCCAGCCTGGCCTCTTCCCAGCGCCCAGAAGAGCTGGGGCTGGACTGAGCTCGGCCTTCCTGCCCTGACACCTCGACCTGAAGCCCTCTCCCACCCCACCCTCGCTGGACCTCGATGTTCCTCGTCTTTAAAATGGGAGCTCTAGCGTTTAAAATAAATTTTTTTAAAAAAAGAACCGCAGGGAAGAACGCTAGGCATCAAGCCCATGAGAACCTGTTTCCTGTTTGCCTCGTGTCGCCAGCACGGAGCCGCGGAGCACCTGAACAGAGGAGCCCCTCCATCGATATTTTTGGAATGACCCTGCGGACTTTTCGAGGCATTATACCAAACTTCTTTCCTCACCGCCATCTTTTCCCTGTCTCCTTTGACACAGACTCGGTTTGGGGGAGCAGCTCATACGTTTAATGCCGATTTTTTTTTTAATGTATTTTGGAAACGGTCATTTGTTTCCAAATGCACAGAGAGACCAATCCCCTTTATGTCTCCTTTTCTCTCTTTTTCTTTGTTGACTTTCTTTCCTGTATTGAAAGATTATTTATGGAGCCGGGACCAGTGGCCAAGCCCTGCATCACAGCTGGGAAGAGGAATCCCTTCCCGCCAAAGCTTACAAGTGAGAGCTGTAATGTTAAACGCCTACCCAGATCCCCGTAGCCTATTAACTTCTTTGGTCATGGTTGATATATATATATTTTTTCCCCCTTCTAGCGTTCTCAGTAACTGTCGACAAGATTGCAAAGTCTAATGCAGCCGGGTACATAGTAAGTGCTCAATAAGTATTGGATAGATTTTTATTCTTCTCAATACTTTTTTGCCCACAGTTCCTCCTTTGGCGGGGGGGGGGGGACAGCCGGTGGGTTGGAGGTCTTAAGTGCCTTCACAGAGACACTTCCAAAGGAGGACTCAGGTAGTTCCAGCGATGAGCAGTGCCTAGTCCCCAGGGCAACCTAGATGCCCATGAGATCGAAACACATCTCAACCCTAGGATTCCCAATTCCAGGTACAATTCAACATGGAAAGGCCAGTCGCTCTGATCTAACCCAGCATCCCCGGGGCATGGGGGCTCCGGGCTGGCTATTGCAGGAGAAGGCGGTACCCTGAGGATCTGCCAACCCTGTTTCCTTGTCGGTCTCTGCGCCTACCTGGATGTCCTCCTTCCAAACCTCTCGCCCCGCCCCACCCCCCACACACACCTCTTTCCCTCTTGAGACGAGTTAGGGCAGGTGGCACCTAAGAAAATGAGGAGCCTCTTCGCCCCTAGGACCCTCTTCCCCCAAATCCAGCCTCTCTTGGTCCAACTTGCAGATTTGGGGGACTGTGGGGGGGGGATCCTCTCTCCCTCCCCAGCCTCCAGGAAGAGCTTGGGCCTCCTGGTGCATCCGAAACTGCCACTGCGGAAGCTCCAGCCGGAGGTCCCCACTCGGCGCGCGTTAGGCGGAGGTTCGCTCAGGCCCCGCGGGGCGCACGGAGGAAGGCTGCCCGCCTGCCACGTCTCCCCCAGCGCCATCCAGCGGCGAGACGCCAAGGCCACCCTCCGGAGGGGGTCCCTTGTGAGTCTCCCCAGCAGCGAGGTGCGGGGGGGAGGGCGTTCCTAAGTGGAAAACGGTCCCTTCCTCCATCCACTCCCCGAATTCAGGGCCCCTCTATTTCCTCCGCCCTTCCACAAATACTCCCCGCACTGCTGAAAGCGAATTCGGGTTCTCCCAGCACTCCACTCTCGCCCTTTTATTTATGACCAACATATGCTCAGGACAGGGATTTTTTTAAATTTTTTTTATTATTTATTTTAAGGCGATAAAAAGAAGAAAAGAAGAAACTAGAGGGGGGGAGGAAAAAAAATAGTGTTTGCGCCACCACCGCCTGGAAATTTTCCTGCGGCGGCGCCGGGTTTCATCCGGGGCTGAGTGACGCTGGCTCTCCCTTCCATGCGGGCGTGTAGAGTCCTGTCTGACTCCTGATTCTACACCTATGACCTTATCCTGGCTTCAGTCAGGCGCCTCGACTCCCTGCCGCTGCATGCAACCCAGACTGGAACACCTCCTCCCCTGGGATTCTGGGCGCGCGTGTTGACCCCTGTGATGGGTCTCCCCAGTGGCCACTAACTAGTGCGCACCAACGCCTCTACCCCGACGGAGAAGAACACCATTTTTCATACAGCCGGCGCGTTATCGTTCATTTTATTTTGAAAAGTGCCTGTGTGCACACATATTACATACATTATTGAGCAAATCTGAAAACACCGAACAACAGTTTTTTTTTGGGGGGGGGGGTTGGGGTGGGGACAGTGAGCCATATCCTCCAATTCCCTAGTAATTTGTAACAGACAGACTTTATTGCTGCAACAGAAAGTGACTAACCGTGTAGCTGCGAAGAAAATGTAGCTGTCTCGATTGATCAAATGCAGAATCTGCCCGTGGGGTGTGATTGCAAAGCCTTTTTTCAACGAGATTTCATTTCGTAGTTTGGGCTCCGTGGAACGTCCATATGTACACACGCATGACCCACACAAAACATTTTAGAAACACCCATGCATATTCTGTTACGTTTAAATAATACAGTGGAATACAGCCTTCGAGTTGGACCCATACACCACTCAGCAAGCTCTCTCAACATCAGAAAGAACTCAACTGAAGTTCTAGAAACGGTGGTGGTGGCCCTGCTCTCAGAGGCTCCTCTCTCCTCCAGAATCAGCTTGGGGCAAACAGCTGATGATCCCGACTCAAGAAAATGTCCTTTGTCCTGACCCCTCCCTCACGCAATCTCTAAAACTAAAAAAAAAACTTCAACATACTTCAACTGCAATACCCCTGGTATATAGAAATCTGTCCCATTCCTCCCCTCCCCGCCAAAAAAAAAAAATGAATTCATAACCCTCACTCAAAAGGCCTCTCCTTAACTTGGACAATTCTAGAGTTTTAATCAGAGACACGCAATGGAGGACGCTGTCCTGGTTATTCACGGCATGAATACGTGGAGGTACAAGTGAGTGCAACATTGTATTTTAACGTGTGGAATAGAAAGATACTAACTCAGCCTCACCCTTTCTCCTTGCTCTCTTTTTTCAGAAGTCCTGGGTTGGGGGGGGTGGGGATAAAGGGACTTGAAATAAAGTTGCTTGGAAAGTGGGGGGTGGGGAAGCAAGGCATTATTTACACCTGCAGACTTTCGGATGGCTGTATTCGGCCCCAATTGACTTAATTGTAAATCTTTTCCGCATGGCCCAAACTTCTAGACCCAGGGTCTGGGTTTAATAACGCAAACCGGGCACCCCAGCAGGGCCGGGCTGAAAAGAGAGAATCCCCCGCCCCACCCCCCACTCAGCTCAGAGGTAATTAGAGCGCACCCCTCACACACACACACACACACACACACACACACACACACACACACACACAACTGCTCTAACCATACATGAGGTACCAGAAGACCAGACTCAGACATATGTGGGGGACTCATATTTTTACCGTATGAAGACAAGAGGAGCTATTTCAAACGCAAATGTACACTCCGAGTCAGACGCAGGAGGGAGCGCCCCCTCCCCACCCCAGCGCGTTGCGTTTGCAGGGGGGCGAGTGGGAAAGAGAGGCGTCTACGCTCCGAGCCAGAGACAGCCTCAAATTTCCTCGGCTGGCAGTGTGTAGGGCTGACCTGTTTATAGAACTTGCTGCTAAGAAAACATGTAAAAACACACCCCAGCGGTGGGAGAGGAGAACGCGCCCTCCACCCCACCCTCTCTTTTGCACGAGAAAATTCTCTCCGGGCTCAGCCCGAGTCCCTCTGAGCCTTGTTTTTCTCTCCCAGGAGGCTATGTCCTCGCCATCCTGTTTCCCATCCCTGAGAGGCAGAGAGTGCTGCCTATATCTCTTTGATTTTAGTAATCACCCACCACCATCCCCACCACCCCCAACCAACACACACTTCACCCCTTCTCGAGGTCTGTATTGTCCACCCCGGGCTTGTCCTTTGCAAGCGGAGTGGCGAGGGCGGTAGGAGTCAACGCTACAGAAAGAAAGGCGACCGGCCCAGGCGCGTGGGTCGGGTCGGGGAGGGCTGCCCAGCTCACTCCCTTGTCATCTTAGTTTTTTCGTTTTTCCGAGGGAGCCAGCCGGCCGGCCGGCGGGCGCGCTTTCTGCATTCCCACCGGGGAGCCCGCCTCGCTCCGCCCCGGGAACTCCAGGGGGAAGGCAGGTAACCCGCGCAGGGAGCCCCTGCCCGCGCCACTCGCGGGTTCCAAGGGCCTGGAGGCACCTTGTCGCCACCAGGAGGGCCGGGGGGCAGGCCAGCCTGTCCGAGCCCCTGTGGCTCGCCCGCGGGGCCGATGCGGCGTTGGGAGCGAGACCGGCGCCCCGGTGCCCGTCCACCCCACCCCACCCCATCCCACCCCACCCCGGCCGCGAGTGAAATCCGAGGCAGCGAGCGTCTTCTCGGGTTCCGCGCTGGGCGAGGCCCGGAGCCGCACCGAGGCGCGTCCAGCTTCCGTATTTGGAACCGGGGTAAGGGGGTGGGGTGGGCGGCGGCGGTAGGTGAAGCCCAGCGAGGCTGAAACCATCGCCCAAGGGCTTTTTTTGGGGACAGCCCTGGGCTGTCAGCGTCTCCCTCTGTTTCCTGGGGCACGAAGTTTTCCCTTTTCCAGGAGAAGGGAGGCAAAGCAAGCGCAAGTTCCGAGACCGGGAAGGCCGCTCCCCTCTGCCCGCCCGAGGATTTTGGGGGATTTGGCTTAAGAGAGAAAATGAACGGAGGCCCGAACGCCAGCGAACGCAACTCTTAGTTAGGGGAAGCGTTTTTATCGATCTCAAACGTCCTCTCTTTCTCGGTCCGTGTGCGTCTCTGCCTCCCTCTCTCTTCCTCTAAAACACAAGTAAAATTTTAAAAAAGAAAGGCAAAGGAAACTTGTCCAGCGCTCACGTATTCCAACCCCAAGCTTGGAGACTCTCCCAGGCTTCTGGGATCGCTAAGGCCACAACTTTCGTCCCAGCCTTTGACAGAGGTTGGGGGACAGAGAGCCGGGCCCTCCAGCTCGCAGGGATAACTCCCCCGAGAGCCTACAAGATCCAGGCAGGATTTGCTGTGTGTTATTTGGAGGCAGAGATGGTCGGGTTGGGAGCCAGGCATCTCCGGCTGAAAGTCAGGATTGTTGAGGCCTCAGGTGTCTGTTACTGACTGAGGTGGAGGAGGAGGCTGCGGAGGCTGTCGGGTAATTAAGACGGACAGAGGTGTAGCTTCCTGCTCCTCATCTGAACCGCCCTGGTACAGCATCTGTGGTCACAGGAGGCAGAGGGGGAGGCAGAAGGGCATCTGCCAGGTTCCACAGTGTGAGAGGAGAATGTTCTTTGGTGTGGGGCAGCCGCTGAGTGACAGGCCAGTCCTGGAGTCAGGACCCCGACTCCAGGACCCACATATTCTGGCCTTGTCACGTTTTCGAGCCTCCTACCTGCCAGGCATACATGCCAAAGATGCAGGTGACATCACCCTGCCACCACCACCCTGTGTCCTAGAACCACAAAAGGTTATATTTTTTTTTCCCATAGGATTGTGCGAGGGAGAAGAGATTGTATCAGGTTTTCCCATGACAGCAGAAGCTAGAAACGTATATGCTCACACGTCTCCCGTGCTTGACACCCCATGCCCACAGAGGTCAGGCAAGTCCCCCCAAAGCCACTGTGCCCTCAGCAACAGCTACCTCTCTGGGGGGCATCTCAGGATAGGAAAGCATCACTGGGTGTGTGATCTTCTCTCCTCTGCCTTTGCCCTGTTGGTCTGGGGGAGGCAATGAAAACGCTACCTGTAGGAGCACAGGTAGGCTGGCTGGCCGTCAAGCAGTAGCAGTGGCTTCGAGAGGAAAAGCACACACAGCTCCCGTGCCCGGCGCCCCTCTCATCCATCTCCTGCTTTCCCTCCCCGCGCCTTCACCCTCTTTCATGGAAATCCAGTACGGGAAATAGTAATGGATATTGCGCTCAAATTGAGAAAACATGTCTGTGGCTACGAGGGGACAGTTCGTTCAGCAGATTTGGAGGAGCCGATCTTTCTTTGCCCTGTCAACCTTCTTGACAGTAGCAGCCCATTTAATTTGTCATGCCTTCTCCCTTACCGAGCTCCCAGTTCCCTCTGTCCCGACTGGCTGCTCTCGCAGGGTGAGCCCCTACTGTCCCCACACCCCTGGCACCTAACAACAATGCCAGTGACAATGAAAAGAAAGCAAAAGCTGGAAACCCCAGGAGGAACGTCTCCTGCTTACGTGACCCTCTCGGTCTGCAGGTAGGGATTGGAGAATATATCAGAATATATCATTATATTTCCCCTCCATCCTTTTAAAAGTATTCTTTCTGTCCCCTGTGGAGAGTGCATGGTACGCTGACAAGGTCCTTACAGTCTGTGAGGACAACCTGACTCCTGACTGCTTCCGAAAATAAGATGGTACAGATGTAGTCTGTACAGGAAGATAAACACGCCGAAGGTCATGATCAGATGTGGCTTCGGAGAAGGAGAGGAAACAGTGTCGCTATGCCTAAGGAAACTGCTTATGCCAACTGTTGTACCTTGTTGTAGAACAGCAAATGGCACAAATAAAACTGCTCCATTGCTCCACCATCGGTGTTCCGTGGGCCTCCTGATGCCAGCTTCCTGTCCTCTTTTTTTTTCTTTTATTCATCTCCCACTCTCCCCACTCAGGTATATTCTCCAGAGCCACCCTGGACGTGGGGGGATTTACCACCTGCTGGACGTGGCAGTCCCATAAGCCCCCATCCCACAAAACATTGCTGGCCCTGCATCGCAGAGCGGCCACTTATACACACTGACCTCTCTCACCTGAAAATCTGGAAAGAGGATGTTGATTGAATAAAGAAAGGTACTGGGTGGTCAAAAGTGCCTGAGGCTCAGGTCAGCTCTGGCCTGAGTCTTGCTGATTTGGGGTCAGATAAGATGAGAGAGGAAAAAATTCCCCATTTCCCGGCCACTTCTGCTGGACTAGGAAATGTGCCTTGCTGTTGTCTTTTTTTTTTTTTAAGTCCCTGGGTAAAACACACAAAGAGAGCATTGAAAATGTAGATTGGTTTGAAATTAGGAAACCACAATTAGTTCCTTTTCCTGAGAGAGAGTGAAAAAGGCGGGGGTGGGGTGGGGTGGGAGAAACCCCTTCACAGACGTATAAAAAGCACGCTAGCCAGACGCACGCGCACACACTTCATTCTGCCCTCTCTCGTTTCCCTCCCAACTTATCTAAATCACTGGCCGTGTGTACATTTTGCAGGGCGATCAGCTTTGATGAAAGGTAGGTGCTAACAAGAGTAATGCGGAAGGTGAAATCCTTTCATTCTGCCTCTGCCAAAAACATATTTACATGGATGGGAGGTATGATAAGCGTGGATTAAGTGTATAACGAATGATGCTCTAGAAACAGCATAAACCAACTGGCGCCAAAGGGAGCCTCTGTACTAAAAATACTGCTTCTCCAAGCTAGACAACTTTGACAATCTTCTCTCTCTCACATGCTTCAGACTCTCGCACTGAATTGCCCTGATCAATAATTTAGAGGGCTGTCAGAGGACAGGAAGATGTGCCTTACAGGAAAGCCCTGTGCTTCTGAGGGCAAGACAGGGGGTAGGAGCTTGGGGGCTTTGAGGTCCGACATGCTGCCCCTCACTTGGATCTTGCCTTGGAAAGGAGGGAAGGGTGGGAGGGAGAGAGAGAGAGAGAGAGAGAGAGAGAGAGAGAGAGAGAGAGACAGACAGAGAGAGACAGAGAGAGACAGAGAGAGACAGAGACAGAGAGAGACAGAGAGAGAGAGAGAGAGAGAGAGAGAGAGAGAGACAGAGAGAGAGAGAGAGAGCAGCATTGGAACAGGGGTAAGAGCTGGTTCTGGTGAAAAGGGTGACTTTGGGGATACCAAAAGGAGAAGGTGACACTTCTAACCTAGACAAATGGGCCCCTGTCTCCCAGGACACCTTATCTTCCTAGCCAAGGGTGTCAGGGGAAGGTGTTTGCTCAAACCCCAGTTAAAGGCATCTCCAGCCTGTTATAGTAACTGGAAAAAAAAAATGAGAGCGGCGGGGGGGGGGGGGGGGGGGGAGGAATACAGAGGCCATTCAGAAATACAGGAAGGCAGAAGAGATTCAGAGAGGGTCAGGAAGCCAGAGGAAATAGAAAAGATGAAGAGGGAGAAAGACTAGAAAGGAGAGTAAATGAAGACCAGTGTGAACCAGGGAAGGGAAAGGCTGGGAGACAGAGACAGACAATAAGGAGAAATAGAAACGAAGAACAAGGACAAGATAGATGGGAGGGAGAGAAGAGCAAGTGGAAGGGGACAGAGGAAGAAAGATCACAGATCGAGTCATAGAATCCTGAAAAGAGATGAACAGAGCAACAGGAGGATGAGAGAGGGAGAGGGAGGAGAGAGAGAGGGAGAGAGACAGAGACAGAGACAGAGAGACAGAGAGTGAGAGACAGACAGAGAGAGAGACACACAGAGAGAGAGAGAGAGACAGAGAGAGAGACAGAGAGGTAGGCACCCTGTTTGGTCCAACCAAGAGGCCCATGCCTGCCTCTGGATGGAAAAAAAATTGGGCAAGTTGACCCTCCCTCAAAGAAACTGCCCCTGCAGCCTTCTGATCTGAGAGGAACTAAGCTCTTCAACAAGGGAGGGGGGCCATGAACGCTAAACTCCAAGAGGTAAATCGAGCCCTCCAATTTTGCACAGAAATCCTCCCTTTGGATTCAGAACTAACTGCACGTGAGAGCCAAGGTTCGGGGTAGCACAGGAGTGCCCTTGTATGTGTGTATGTGTGTGTGTGTGTGGGGGGGGTGCTAGCTGTGATGTGCTGTAGGAACCTCGTCCAGCAAGCTAGGTACTCCCAAGGGAGCTGCTTGCCCTGGGATTCTTGATAAGAAAATCACGTCTCCAGATGGGGAAATTGAGCGAACACCTAGTCAGTTTCACAGCTTGTCAATATCCAAAAAAAGAAAAAGAAAGAGCCGGAATCCTGGGCTGGCAAGCGTTGGGCAGAAACAGTGGCCATCTCTACACTGCGAGAGGGGGTGGGTGGGGTGGGAGGGGTACTAGAAAAGCTCCTCCCCAGTAAAAGTGTAGGTATTGACAGACAACCCCCCCCCCTCCAACTAGGAAACTTCTTAATTAGGCCTCAGACCCCTAGAGAAACAAGGATGGCCTTCTGTCAACAGAGTTCCCGGTTTAGTGACACCTCGGACTGAAAAAAGCTCCGTGGCAAACAGGGGTGAAAGTTTAAGAGGGAATAAGCGTGTAATAGTCCCTCACCAGACCTCACACATGCTAGAGGGAATATTTACAGCAAACTTGCCAAAGTAAACGACCCCGCCTACCCACCATCCTTTCCCCCCCACCTCCCTCTTTTTGTAAACTTAAGATAAACACCCACGGTCACAAAAGGGTCGGTTTGTCCTCCATATAGTTTGAGGCAGGCGGGGCCCGGTAGAGAAAAGTGGGGTGGGGCAGATAATTCCTGGGCGCTTCGCAAGGAGGACTAGCTTCTCTGCCCCATCCGTGGCCGGGGCTGAGTGAGGGCAGTTGATTTGGTTTCCTGTGTGGACGTAGGGCTTTAATTCTGAGACTTCTCTGCCTCTTTCTCACTTTACACTCATACTTCTCCTTCGCATTAAACACTGCAGGCATTAACAGATATGGAAAGGTTATTATTATTATTACTATATTATTATTATTATTATTATTATTATTAAGAATCTGGCCTACGAATAAGCGAACACTCTTTTTGCAAAAGGCGGAAGAATATTTGGGGGACACCGGAAGTTCCGTGGGCCCTCTTGGATCCAAATTTGTCCCCCTTCTCCTGTCCTGAAGCACCACTTCTCAGCCTCTGCACAGGAGCAAGCTCATGCAATGTTTCCCATAGGTCTTTTGTTGAGCAATGAGGCAGGGAGAGAGCTAGAAGATCGAGGGATTCTGCAAAGAGAAAGAAAGAAAGAAAGAAAGAAAGAAAGAAAAAAAAGGACCGCGTAGGACCCGCAGCTGGAGTCTAAAACCCAGGCCGGGGGGGGGGGCGCCACCCTTGTGGGTCCCCCGGCGGCCAGGCCTGGCACAAGTCCTTGGAAGCCGCTCGCCAATGTTTAACCCGAATGCGGTGGCCACCAGGCCGCTTTTGTTTGTTTGCAAATTAATCACCCAGCGCAAGGCCGGCGCCAGCGAGGGTTTATCGCCCACCGGGAGGGGGGCGCGGCGGTCCCGCAGAGACAAAGCGGAGTTCACACCTTCCCGCTTTTGATCCCAAGTCACCGAGGCCTCCCAGCATAATACGAGCCTCCTGGGGCCGAGTCTGGGAGGTCAGTCATAATTGGCGGAAGTTTGCAGACCATTAGCAAGAGGCCGACATTTTCGATTCAGAATCCCGCAAACTTTCCTCTCCTGCCTGCCTTCCTTGCGTGCTACCAGTGGGAGTGTGTGTGTGTGGGGGGGCGGTCAGGAGTGGCAACCAGGGTGACCCCTGGGTGAAGTTAGAGTTATGGGCAAAAAAAAAAAAAAAACCCCAGGCCATTCAGGGAGAGGCGGCAATGACGCTCAGTCCACGGTGGGGCCAGAGGCGAGCCGAGATAGTCACAAGTGAACTCAGCAAGCTCCCCCTCCCCCCGCCCCACGTCCCACACTGAAGCGAGGCCAGAATGCGGGCCGTGGACCAAGAGGAATGCCTCTCTCTCTCTCCTGCGCGTCTGGACGCTTGAGGCACCGAGTGGGTGAGGAGGGGGACAGTCACATCGTGGTCGCAGAATCACTTTCCTTCTACGCCGAGTGGCAGGGCAGAGACTGGCTCCCGCGTGCAGGCAAAACCCACCGCGGGGACTGGGGACTTGGGACCCGCTCCTGAAATCTCAGAGAAGCTGCCCTAGGCTCTGGCGGCGGGCTATAGGGTGGCGGGGGGTGCGTTTTAACCTGCAGACACTTGTGAAACGCAGCAGTGACCTCAGGGGTCAGTGCTAGGAGGGGGAAGGCCTGTGCGCAGGGGACGCGGGGGCCGGCTTTGCGAGCCAACACCCGGGGCTTGGCCGCTTCTTCCTTTTCTCTCTAGCTCTTTTTTCTCTCTACTTAAACAGCGGCAGAGAGAGACCGAGGGGTCGCCCGAGAAAGCCAGGCCGACAGGGAAAGAAAGGGGGCGAGATGGGGAGTCAGACTGAATTCGCAGACGCACGCCACTCTCTCTGTGACTTCAGGGAATTCTCAGCGCTGGCGCCAAGCGCTCTTAACCATGTGCGTCAAAAATGCGAGGCCGGAGAAGCTTGTCGCCTCCAAAGTTCCGCCCCTATCTCGGCGCGGTTGGCCCACAAAGGAGCCGCATTTTTCACCCTCCATTTCGGAGTCTGGAGCTGGGGGGGTCAGAGGGGGGTACACAAGGCAAAATGGAAGAGAGGGCCGTGGGGTCCACCCAGAGGCGCGCGCATTTCTTAACCCCCTAGGCCCCGAAGTCATCAGCCCTTTCTGCGTTCCCTTTTCACTCGAGGAAGCTCTCAACTCAGGAAGGGTCAAGGTACAGCCTTCCCAAGATACCCTTCCGTCTAAGCAGGGATGGCTCAAATTCATGACCTCCCTCCCCCACTCACCCCCCAGCGATAAATGTGGTTCTGTGGTTTAGGGAGCCCTGCGACAGGGGCGTAGGGATAACAGTGATCAATGCGGCGACAGGTCTGATCCATAAGATCGCGCTGCCTTCCTCCCCTTCACGCCCGCACGGTACCTGAACTGGAACCAGTGTCCTCGCCTCTGGAGCGGGGGCGTTTCACGGTTTTACACCGCCCCTCCCCCCGCACACACACACACACACACACACACACAGCCCCGCGACTTCTGGCGGGGACGGAGAAAGCACCGAGGCACCGAGAGATAAGTGAGAAGCCTGGAGAAGATACGAGGCGGGCGCACCTCCCCCTCCCAGCTCGTCCACCGCTGACCCTCAGCTCCGCTCAGGGCTGGCCTCGGGGGTGAGGGCAGCGGCGCGGCGGTGACAGGCCCGGAACCTAGTCCCACGCCGCTCTCATTTTGTCCAGAGCACCAGTCTCCTCCCCTCCACACTTACACACTCATTCAGGTGGAATACGGGGACCCGGGATCCAGATGGAAGATCAGATCTAAAAGGTCTGCTGAACGCATTTCACAAAAAAATCCCCAGTCCGCCTCCCCGAGCGAGCGCAGGCAGGACGCGCCGCGCAGGCTGTGTACGTGTTTGCGTGTACGTGTTTTTCCGCGGGTGGCTCGGTCCCAGTGTGCCGGCGCGTGTTCGCGTACAGATGTGCTGGGGGTGGGGGGAGGTTGGGTCTCCGCACCCAGGCTCGGGTGGGGCACGGTGAAGAGGAAGCCCCGCACAGCCCCGCGTGTGCAGAGATCTGGCCGCATCACCCGTGTGTGCTCGTGAGCCCGCGAGCCCAGATGCAAGGAGAGACCCGCACCGGGAGAGGCACCCGAGCTCGGGAGCGGTGGAACCGCAGCCGGGCGGAGCTTGGCTCCACGTGGGGCTGGAGCGCGTGCAAGCCTGGAGTCTGGGCGGGCGCTCGCCTCCCCGTGGCTGCCGCTGGCTTTTGTTGCGCCCAGCGGCCGAACGGCAGCTCGCAGGAGGCTCAGCCGTCCGCCTGGCTCGCCCGGGGCCGGTTGTTAGTGAGAGGGCGAGCGGGAGAGAGCAACGGCCGCGGCGGCGCAGAGGCGAGGCGAGCGCGCGAGAGGCGAGCGCCCCTGCCCGGCGCCGGGCGCCCGGCGCGCGCTCCGCCTTCCTGGCCCCGCTCGCCCGCTCCCTCCTCCCTCCCCTTCCTCCCTGGCCCTGCCTCCTCCCTCGATCCCGGGCTTGGATGACTGAGGCATTTCAGACGTGGGCTGAGCGAGAGCGAGCGAGCGAGCGAGCTCAGGGGCTGCAGCGATCTCTCGATAAGCCACCTAGAGGCGACTCAGTGCGCGCGCTCCCCAGTGGCGCCCGCCCTCCTGCTCATGTTGACATATTCACAGGACAGGCAGTAGTATCGGTGCGGCGCTGCGACGTTACAGTTTCCGACACCTTCTTTTTATAACTCGGCTCTATCCCCCAGCACTCGACCTGTGAAAACCACGCCTATGCAGCCACACAATTGGTCCGAAAGCGTCAAAGAGCCAATCAAGAGGCCTCCGGCTCCCTGCAGCCCACAGCAGAGCCCGACCTTCTAGAGCCGCCGAGCAGACGCCCGGGGAATTCTAGAGGCGGAGGAGGGTGGCGAGGAGCTCTCGCTGGCTTGCTCGCTCCCTCCCTCTGCTCGCGCTCCCTCTCCCACTCCCACTCCGTCTCTCTCTTCCCCGCTCCCTCCGTTTCCTTCCCCCCCCCCACCACCCTCACCTCCTCACCCTCCATCCTGCCTGCCCTGCGCGTCCGGACGCTGATTTAGGAAGCGAATTCGCTCACGTTTTAGGACACGGAAGACAGGCGCGGGAAGAAGAAGAGCACGGCCAGATTCGGATTGAACCCCAGACACCCTCCGGAGGCTCGGAGCGGAGGAAGGAGGAGGAGGAGGCGGCGGCGGCGGCGGCGGCGGCGAACGGAAGCCAGTGTGCAGTTCAAGTTTTGATAGCGCTGGTCGTAGAAGAGAGCTTAAATCAGAGGTTGTTGTTTGTTTTTTTTTTTTTTTAAAGGAGACTTTTTCCGCTCTCGCGGGCGGTTAAAGCCAGGTCCAGCGCAAACTACAGGCGCCAGCAGCGAGAAAGAGGGAGAGGAGGAGGAGGAGGAGGAGGAGGAGGAGGAGGAGAGATAGGGAGGCGGAGGAAGGAGAAGAAGAAAAGGTAAAAAAAAAAAAAAAAAAAACTCTCCTAGGAGAACCGTTCGCATTTGCAACAAAGAGAACCGGGGGCTGGGGCGCGGTGCCTGGGACCCAGCGCCGGAGTGTCTGTTTGGAGCCGAGCGGCGGGGCTCGGGCGCGAGGCGAGAGCCTGTGTTCACTCCGCTCGCCTCTGAAACCGACTTGCAGCAGCGGCTTTTTACAAACGCCAGGCACAAGGACAGTCACCCCCAGCGACTATGTCTCCTGATTGCTCGCCTTGCCCTCTTTAAAAGCAGCCTTCTCCTCCCCGAAAGACACTACTTCCCCCCACTCCCTTTGAGGTGCTTGAGTTGTGAATTTTTTTTGCCTTTTTTTCTTTTTCTTTTTCTTTTTTTTTTTTCTCTTTTAACTATGTGCTGCTGTTAAACAAAAAACAAACAAACAAACCAAAACAAAACAGCAGCTGCGGACTTGTCCCGGGCTGGAGCCCAGCGCGCCCGCCTGGAGTGGATGAGCTTCTCCATGAGAGATCCGGTCATTCCTGGGACAAGCATGGCCTACCATCCGTTCCTACCTCACCGGGCGCCGGATTTCGCCATGAGCGCGGTGCTGGGTCACCAGCCGCCCTTCTTCCCCGCGCTGACTCTGCCTCCCAACGGGGCCGCGGCGCTGTCGCTGCCGGGGGCTCTGGCCAAGCCGATCATGGATCAATTGGTGGGGGCGGCAGAGACGGGCATCCCTTTCTCGTCCCTGGGGCCCCAGGCGCATCTGAGGCCTCTGAAGACCATGGAGCCCGAAGAAGAGGTGGAGGATGACCCCAAGGTGCACCTCGAGGCCAAAGAACTTTGGGATCAGTTCCACAAGCGGGGCACCGAGATGGTCATTACGAAGTCGGGAAGGTAAGCGAGCGGTTGGAGTCCCTCCCTTTCTGCCTCTCTTCCCAGGACAGTCGGGGTTGTCAGTAATTCTGGCTTAGAGGAAAACTTTAGTCTGCCTGGCCTGCCCTCCTGGCAGGAAATTTCAGCTTACCTGAGTGTCTACAGGCGGCAGTTTTTGCTGCCTAAGTCTACATCCTGGGTTTCCTACAGATAGAATATTTTTTTTTCAGGGGATCCCAGACAACTCTGCAGTGAGAAAGCAAACTAACCCATTGCAGGAGGTTCACCGTCCAGACCTTTCTGGAACATCCTTATGCTCTGTTGATGTTTCTGGGTTTTGTCTGTTTCCTTTTGTGCTCAGAGAGAAAAACCTTAAAGCCCCTTTCTTTTGTGTGGTCATGAGAGAGGCCTGACACCAGCTCCGCTGGCTCTTTTCTGCCCTTCAGCCTAGCTAGTCTGTCTGGAGGGGGCCGGAGCCTGCGGCTGCCAGGGGAATGGAAGGGCAGCTGGGTTTGTTTGTCCACACCGCTTCACGTGTCTGTAGTTCCAGGGAGAGTTCAGCAGGCCGTTTTGGGGAAAATTAAGATGATGTTTGCAGACCCCAAGGAGCCAGTGAGGAGAGCTAGACCCATGCTTCTGTTTTTGTGTGTGACTATTATCAACTACGTTTTACGTAACGTTTAGAGGTCCTTGCCTGACCGAAACCTGCCTGTCACTTCAGAAAAAATCACTATTTTTTTTGTTTTTAATGGCGTTGAAATCTATCAAGGCATGAAGTTGAAAGGATAAAAAACAAAGTGCCTTTCTGGATGTCTTCAGCTTTCTGTGTCTCTCCTCGCTAAACGAGGCCAAAGTTGAACAGAAAAATTCTCAAACCCAGGAGACATTGAGCGCGTTTTCCCAGCGAAGTGCTTCCTTTTAAGCTGAGGGTACAGAATGCCAGCACTTCTGGGAAATAAAGAGCAATTTGGTGGCACAATCCTGCAGTTTCGGACTGGCCAGAGCAGGCCTGGGAATGTGGTTCGCAGCTCCTAGGCAGATTGGTTATCAGGCCCCGGAGGCCGCTCCAATCCACAAAATTCGTTTCAAGAACTCACTGAAGTCCAGTTTCGTTTCGCCAGCCGCGGGATCGCAGTTCTCAAGCAGCGCTATAAACTGGATGTTTGCTTCCTTGTATAAGTTGAACATTTTTCTCTTGGACGGTTGGTGGAAAATTCTAGCCTTAACTGACCTCACTTCTAAAATCCTACCCCCTCACCCAAGCTGTTTAGAACTAGACACCCACAAGAAAAGGCATGGGTGAGAATTTGTAAGAAAGGGCAATCTCGAAAGTCACACAAGAGAGAAAAACATAAAAAAAATCACGAGACACTGTAGAGAGAACACAGTGCCACAATTCACTTGTTTTGAATCTTGGGACATTTAAGGATAGAGAAATTGAGCCTACTTAATACTCGGTTGTAGAAAAAATAATAATTTTGGACCCAGCCGCTCTAATCTGAAACATACAAGCTTATCTATCATAATAGAACGTTTTAAATTTAATTTAAATATTGTAGGATAGAGAATCAAACCCCAGATTCTAAAAACTTCTTTTTTTTTTTTTTTTTCTTTTCGCTTCTCTCTTATTGCAGGCGCATGTTTCCCCCATTTAAAGTAAGGTGTTCTGGGCTGGATAAAAAAGCCAAATACATTTTGTTGATGGACATTATAGCTGCCGATGACTGTCGATATAAATTTCACAATTCTCGGTGGATGGTGGCGGGTAAGGCTGACCCTGAAATGCCAAAGAGAATGTATATTCACCCAGACAGTCCAGCTACCGGGGAACAGTGGATGTCCAAAGTTGTCACTTTCCACAAACTGAAACTCACCAACAACATATCGGACAAACACGGATTTGTAAGTTTCATCGCTCCCTTCAGTAAAATGTTGTCTCTTGACTCTGTCTAGCAAAGGCAGTGCTTCCCCATGTCATGTAGAATTGTGAGTTTCTGCTCAGACTGCTCTCTGTGGTGAACCGTAGAGGGAACTTGTTGGATCTGCTACAGAATCGGAGAGGAGTCGGGGGTGTTTTAATTTGGAGAATGAAGGCCTGGTGTTCTAAAAGAGACAAGATCAAAAAAAAAAAAACCTTACCGGTTTCTGCTCCAGGGCAATGCCCGGTCTTTGAAATACCCTGACCTGACGATGAAGTTAAAACCAATTGTTTAGATTTAAAAAAAAAAAAAATCAATTTTAAAGTTATGTGTTCATAAAGGGTTTCTTTTCAGATAGCCTATTTCTATTTTGAAACCGGCCATATTAATGCTTGGGGGCAGTTTTCAAGTTCGAAGCCCTGACTCCATCGGTTAAAGGGTGTGAATCCACTTTTGGAAAGATTGCTTTCTTTTCCTGAGAAAGAATCGGGCTTAGCTGAAAGTCAGGTTTGCTAGTAATGAGACAGATCTCTGGTTTAAAAATCGCGTGTGTTGGGAGCGTATGTGTGTGTGTGTGTGTGTGTGTGTGTGTGTGTGTGTGTGTGTGTGTATTCAGTGGGAGCATACTTAGAAACTTTCTGAAGGCTTGGCTTGCTTGTAAAAGTCAAGCAAAAGACCTTTTGCCCCCGGCCCCTACTCCTCCCCAACATTTCAATAAAATAAACAGTGATAAGCGAGGAATAAGCAGAAAGATTAGGCCCAGGAAGCCGGGAATGGCGCGGAAATATCTTCAGCGGGCAGGAATTGCATTTGAAGCCCTTGATTTGATTAAGGCGTAAATATTCCTCTCCAGAGTTCAGCCTTTCGGGGGCTTTAAGTGGAGCGGGCTCGTCAATTAGTGGGCGCTTAAAGGACTGGATCATTTTGTAAATTAAAATGCATGTTTTTCTCTATCTTTTAAGACTTTGGCCTTCCCAAGTGATCACGCAACGTGGCAGGGGAATTATAGTTTTGGTACTCAGGTAGGCTAGGGTTCAAGGTTCAAACGAACCTTAGATGGATGGTGAGGGTGGTGGGGGACCCTTTTGGAGACGGATGAGCCATTTGGATTCTCCAGAAGATAACATCTGTGGGGCAAAACCTACCCAAAGAAGCACCCCCAGGAGGTGGGCTAGGCACAACCTTGGTGCCCTCCGGTGGGGTAGCTGTCAGCCTGGCAGGGGTCCTAAGATCCTCTTTGTCCCGCTAAGTCCTTTTTTTTTTGATGTGTGTCTCTCCTCCCTGTCCCTGCAGACTATACTGAACTCGATGCATAAATACCAACCCCGGTTTCACATTGTCAGAGCCAATGACATCCTGAAACTTCCTTACAGTACATTTCGGACATACTTGTTCCCCGAAACCGAATTCATCGCTGTGACAGCATACCAGAACGATAAGGTAACCAAAGGTGCTTTTCTTTTCAATGGTGGGATGTTTCCTGCTCTTGAAGCTGCTTTGGGTGAGGATGAGAAAAATCACAGGAGCATTTGGGATGGAGGTCTTGAGTTTTCTTTTGTGATGGAACCGTCTGTGGAGTTTTGGGGTGAGAAAAAGGGGACGCCGGCACACCGTGGAGGCCGAAGAAGAAGAAACAAGAAAGGAAAAATGCCAAACTGACGTTGCCAGCGAGAAGCTTCTAAAGCCGCTGTGGCTGATGCCACCCGCCCCGCCCCCACCCCCACCCTGGGCTTGCTCCTCTTCGTTTCAAGGTGCATCCTCTTCCCCCTTTGGGAAGAAGGATCAAGAAATCAGGTTCGAAAAGATCTGCTCCACTTTTAGGGCAAAAGCCACTGGGGATGCTGGGAGGAGAATCCCAGTCGAGACCAGGATTTCTCCTCTAGCCGAAAATCCTGAGTAGCTGGTCTGGTTTTTATTACCTTTTATGTTGCTGTGTTTTTTATGGTGTGTGTGTGTGTGTGTGTGTGTGTGTGTGTGTGTGTGTGTGTGTTTGGAAAAACCTACTCTGATCATGGGGTCATGCTAATTGAGTTGTCTGAGGCTTTTGAGAGGAGGTGACCAAAGTCACCACTTCATCTGAAGTTTTTTTTTTTTTTTTTCCTCCCTTGGGCCTGAGGCCGGGGATTAGGAGTGTCCCCAAATGGAACGGGCAGGCAGCACCTGGTATGTAAAGTTATGGTGGCCTGAAGGTCATGGGCACATAGCACAGAGAATACAAAGTGACTCTTGCTGCTATTCACCAGTCGCCAGCTCAGCTGTTAGCAGGCAGTTAGGGGGATGGGGCATCTGAGGACCCCTTCTGAACCCTGGACCTCAGTGAGAGTCCCGTTCACCCGCCAACACCCTGCATTTTGGATTCACTGTCACTATAGGTGGGTCCTCTGTGGCCAGCTGATGGGGGTGGGTGTTTGAGATATGTTTCCTTGTCACATATATCCTCTCCTGCAAGTCTCGCACACAGGAACTTATTTCAAGAATCCCACCAAGGGGCCTTTTTCTACCTCTAGAGAACTCAGTATATATTATTTTTTTTCCCCCACAAAAAGAAGGGATTTGAACAATTACATACTATGGCATTTTCACCCAGTGTGTGGAATGCATCTCCCTCCAGACCCAGAATCCCGTGAATCTTGAGTTGTTAGTGTGCTAATAAATTGTAGCATTTTTGATCAGACAAAGAGGCCATGGGCCTTCTCCACCTAATGGCAGTGGCAAGGCCTATAAATGAAAACAAATGTTTCCAGTGGTCATTTAGTCCTTTTAAATCTGTAATTGTCAATATTGTAATTCCTCAAACAACCCCCACCCCGCCCCGTCCCCTGCCAACGCTGCCCAGCAAAAAAAATCAGACTCACTCTAGCACAAGGATAGCAAAACCCCATAAATCATTTTATTAGATTCACAGAAAAGGTTGGAGTGTATGCTGTGTGTGTGTGTGCGTTTGTGTGTGCGTGCACGCATGCGTGCATGCACATGTGTATGTGTGTATGTGTGTGTTTGGGAGCAGGAAATATCTCACAACATATTTATGATTGTACTGTATAAAAAAGCCAAAATGAAAGCATACTTTTAAGATCTACAGGTTGTCCCTTTTGACAATTCTAACAACTTTCCCAAACTGTTGGCTTGGAAAGAACGAGGCCTTTCCCAGGCTAAGATAATTTCAGCCCAGCCGCCCTGGTTGGCCTGCCATGGCCGATGCAAGCTAATGGGGGAGTTTCCTATGATTTTATTTACTTATTTATTTTATCTCGGACCCTCCAAACTTCTGCTCTTATCTCCTCTTCTTTTCTCTTAAACCTGGCCTAGCTGAAGGATGTCTCCTGTTGGCAGTCAAATTTGTAAGAAGCTGTGGAGTTGGGGGAAACACCCCCAGAACATTCTAGAAAATGAGGCCAATGGGTCTTTCTTGCTTGTGTCTCCTCCTCTAGATAACTCAGTTAAAAATAGACAACAACCCTTTTGCAAAAGGTTTCCGGGACACTGGAAATGGCAGGAGAGAAAAAAGGTGAGCTGAGACCGTTACTTATTTCTCAGACAATTTAGAAAAATCACTTCACCAGGTCCCAAGTCTCGACTGTTGGAAGTGGGATGCTGGCTCTTAATGCTGAGATGGAGAGGGGAGGGTGGGCAATCATGCGCTCCTTACATGTTGCCTTAAAAGAAATGAACCAGGCCACACCATAGTTCTCTGGAAGAAAAGCATCAGGAGTAATCATTTATATAGAGAGGCCTGTTGATTCCTAATTAATTAAAGTTCGTCCTGGGCAGGTCCCAGGAAAAGACTTAAGTAAGCCATTCACAAAATGCTGTGGAATTCTTGCAATCTCCTCCTGCACATACCACCAGACAGAAGTGAGGCCCCTGGAGAAATGTGTGGCTCCCCCCTTCATGGGCACATGTATCATTTTGCATTAAGCAGACAGCTGGAGAGTATATGGAAGAGGCGCTCCCCTCCCCCACCCTCTGTCAAGGAATTTCTGAAATCTAGAAAATCAACCCAAATTTGCAACCTCTCGTGGCGGGGGAGGGGAAGATTGGTTGGACATTCAAAAATAATTTCTAACATCGGAATAGATTATTATTATTATTTTTTTACTTCAATGAATATGTGTGGGTGAACCGATAACAGAGAAGTGCACCGCGGAAGAATCACTTCTCCCTAATCTCAGCCATCAGGGTGCAGTGGGGGTCACCGAGTTGGGTCCCCATTCTCCTCCCTCTTGTCAGGCTGGCTGCTCAGCTGTCTCTAGCCAGCTCCAAACTCCTCCCCCATTGTTGTTTACTTTTAAACAAGATTTTTCACAGCTCAAGTCCATGCCCTTTCCTTAATGAAACTCTGATCTTAACCAAATGCAACCTAAGCTGCCTTCCTGCATCCCCTGGTGCCACATCTTAGAGGGTCAGGAACAATGCACGGGTCTGTGTGGCAGCCCCCTACCCCTTCCCAGGGAGGAAGGTGGCAAAGCTAGGGTTGTCCATGGACAGCAGGCAGGGTGAGGGCTGAGGTGTGTGTGCCTCTCTGGAGAGGTGAGACATACAAAGGGGAAATGTGTGCTCCATTCTGTAATGCTGGCTGTGGGCTTCTGCCACAGGAAACAGCTCACCCTGCAGTCCATGAGGGTGTTCGATGACAGACACAAAAAGGAGAATGGCACCTCGGATGAATCCTCAAGCGAACAGGCAGCCTTCAGCTGCTTCGCTCAGTCCTCGTCCCCAGCCGTCTCCACTGTTGGGACATCCAACCTGAAAGGTAAGCAAGCCTGGTCACCTTTGATGTCAGGACTCCAGGCCTTGGAGGCCTGGGAGAGTTGGGGGCCCGGGTCACCCACCAGGGGGACTTGCCTTCCAAAAGCTGCAGAACCTTTTAGAAGTCTGCAAACAGGAGCCAACATTCAGAAAGGCTGATCAGGTCTGTCCCTCTTCCTAAGCTAGAATAAGGAGAGCTCAGAACCCCTTCCCCTCAGACCTGAGTTTGGATGGTTGTATGGTGGTGTCTGGCTGTTTGTATAGCTCCTCTTGGTGAGGGCACTCAATCTCTCTCTCTCTCTTATTCTCTCTCTCTCATGCATGCACACACACACATTGACCCCAATCAAGCAACTACTGATCTATTGCCATCTTTGAACTCAAAGGGAGAATGTGTTGGGCTGGGGAAGGCGAGGGATTCTCCTGCACCTGGACCTGGAAGGTGGTTGAGACACATCCAGTTAGAGACCAACAACCTGTGAAAGAAAATGGGGCACCCGGGATGCGACTTGGGAGGGGAGGAGGGAGGGCTGGGAGGGGACAAGATGATTCAAATCCCCAGTTAGTTTCTTGTGTTTAAAAAGCAAAGCACTATTTGTTCAGAAAGACACACACACACATACACTCTCTCTCTCTCACAACGGGAAGAAACCTGTTTTTTACGTTTAATAGAAAAGTCTTTTATGTCTTCAATCCATTTAAGCTTTAAACACAAAATAGCATCCCCCTTTTTTTTTTTTTTTTTTTTCTGGTAGGACAGCTACAGAGGGTGTGGTGAAAGCCAAAAGAATCTGTGATTGTTTTGGGGACAGGGACAGGGAGATGGCTGCTCATCACCCATCTCCCTCTGCAGGAACAGGGCCAAACAGAGAGGCTGGGTGCAGTTGTGTGTGTTGGGGTCCGGAGTGTTCATTTCTGCCACTTCCCATTCAGATATTGGGGTTCATTCCATACGAATCCTCAGGAAAGGGTGCATGAGTTCGTGGAAGGTGTAGCTCTCCATCACTCACTGAATACAGACCCTATGGTAACTAGGTGTTCCCACAGTGCATTTCAGTAAGTTGGCATGTGTGTTTTTAAAAGAGCAAATCTGCCATCGAATAGGAAAAGGTGAACCAAGGCATCGTCTGACACGCAGTAGGATCTCAATCCCTGCTTGTAAAAAATAGTAGAATTCATTACGGATTTTGGGAGGTGTCTGTGGAGGGAGGGTTTCCAATCTATCTAAATACTTAAAAAATTCATTACTAGCTTATTGATTCTTTCCACTGAAGTTGTGAAGTAGCCTGAACTCCCATTTTGCAGATGACAAAACTGAGGCCCCGAGAGATTAGTTAAGGGACTTGCTGGGTGTTGTTACCCAGCTTTAGTGAGTGGCGGGCAGATTTTCAAACTGGGGGACCTGCCCCTCCACTGGCCCAGACCGGCGCTAATGCCCTTCCACCTCCCTTTGGTTCCCCTCCCCCTTCCTCCCCCCCGTGGTAGATCTGTGTCCCAGCGAAGGTGAAAGCGACGCAGAGGCCGAGAGCAAGGAGGAGCACGGCCCCGAGGGCTGCGACGCGGCCAAGATCTCCACCACCACGTCGGAGGAGCCGAGCCGCGACAAGGGCAGCCCCGCGGTCAAGGCGCACGCCTTTGCGGCCGAGCCCGGCGGCCGGCCCCGGGACAGCGGGCGGATGGATAAGGCGTCGCCCGACTCGCGGCACAGCCCGGCCACCATCTCGTCCAGCACCCGCGGCCTGGGCGCGGAGGAGCGCCGCAGCCCGGGCCGGGAGGGCGCGGCCACGGCCAAGGCCGAGGAGGCGCGCGCGCTGCCCGGCAAGGAGACCTTCGCGCCGCTCACCGTGCAGACCGACGTGGCCGCCGCGCACCTGGGCCAGGGCCCCCTGCCTGGCCTGGGCTTCGCCCCCGGCTTGGCCGGCCAGCAGTTCTTCAATGGGCACCCTCTCTTCCTGCACCCCGGCCAGTTCGCCATGGGGGGCGCCTTCTCCAGCATGGCCGCCGCCGGCATGGGGCCCCTGCTGGCCACCGTGTCCGGAGCCTCCACCGGGGTCTCAGGCCTGGATTCCACCGCCATGGCCTCGGCCGCCGCGGCACAGGGACTGTCCGGGGCGTCGGCGGCCACCCTGCCTTTCCATCTCCAGCAGCACGTCCTGGCCTCCCAGGTATTTATTTATTTATCCTCTCCAGCCCCTTCCTCCATTCACCCCTCTATTTGATGCCAGACTCTCCCACCATCCCCCAGCCCAGTAGCTTCAAATGATAATACTACTACCAATCACTGCCAGTAGCTTCAAATGATAATACTACTACCAATCACTGCCAGTAGCTTCAAATGATAATACTACTACCAATCACTGCCAGGTGTAAGGCTTATCTGATTGATTCATCCTTACCCATACTCCCCTCCCCCAAAAAAATCTTAATTTTTTTTTTTCTGAGTTAAGGGCTGTTTATAGCAGAGTAGGTAGGTAGTAGTAATAACTATACACAGTAATAACTACACACTGTGTTGTGCCAGGCATTCTTCTAAGTACCTGATCTAGTCTGACTTCAGTGGTATAGATGAGGCCCAGAGATGTTGAGTCATTTATCCAAGGGCACACAGCTGGTAGGTGGTGAAGCTAAGACTCTATCTACCCCAGGATGTAGGACTCCAGGGTCTGTAGTAACTTTCTCTTTAGAGCTGAAATGTCTGTTAAATGTCTCATCCCCTTCCCTCCCTTTCCCTCCCCCTCCCCCCACCCAATTAAACAAGAGGGAGACTGAGGTATCCCAGGGTGGGGACTGAGTCTTGCCTCTTTAGGCCTTTCCTCCCAGTTCAAAGCTTTCCCCTGCTTCCCCACCACCCCACCCCGCCCCAAGCAGGCCTGCCTGTTCCCTAAAGGGTTAACGGTTTGTGCACACACGGAAATGTCAGAGAGCTGCCTGCCTGACAGCCTCTGTAGGGTTCTGAGCTGTGAGGGGGCATGGGGCTGCCTGGGAGAAGTCTCAGGCCACTTGGAAATGCTCTGAACCAGGACGAACGAATGTTCTGTGGGGTTTTCTACACACCCTGTCCTTGCCTTTTGTTTTCTGTGGGCACATGCCTCTCCCTTCCCTGAGCTGAGGGAACAGGCTGGGCCTCCTCTCCCTCTGGGGGGAGGAGGGACCCGAGAAATGGGTTGGTTTCTGGCCTCTCTCAGTTTCTGCCATCTCCTCTGATAGTCCCTCCTGGAGACCCTGTCACAGCTGGGCAGGTGATAGGTGGGCAAAGGGGCTGCTTGTGCAAACTAGAACTAATGGTACCTTTAGGCGCAAGGGGCAGATAACTGGCCCAGGCCAGCAGCCCTGGATTTTAAATTCTGCATCTGCCCTGTGCTAGGGAAATGGCTTCTTGTGCCTCTGGGGCCTATCTCAGTTTCTCCACCTGTAACACCAGGGGATCAGGCTAGGTGACTTCTTTGTCTCTGTTTATAGCAAACCCCCTCCCCCTCCCCACTTCCCAATTTCCTTTTGCTTAAGATCTTCCCTGGAGTTTTTTCATTTGCCAAACTTCTAGGAGGGATAGGAAGACTTGGGGTGGGGGGTGGGGACTAAGAATGAAAAATAATTAATGTCTAATTCTTTATGTCCTCTGGTTTTCACTCAGCTACCATAGTGGGGCAGGCTGACTCTGTGTAGCCCCATTTAACAGGTGTAACAACTGAGCCGGATGGGAGAGTTTCTAACAGTCTTATTGGCCGGTCGCCCTGTATAGCATATTGAAGGCATTATTAGCTTATTTAATATCCACAGAGTTCCCCCAATGTATATGAATTATTTAATATTTCCTTTTTTTTTTTTTAATTTAAGAAAGCTGAGGCACAGTCAGTAAAGTACCTAGCTAGGCCTAGGGTGACACAGCTAAGATTTAGATCTAGAGAAATAAGTCTAAGTGTCCTCCTCCCCTCCTCCCAAAGCGACCCCCTCCCCAGGAGAGAGAACAGTGACCTGCCCAAGGTCTCAAGGTGGTGGAGAGAACAGACATAGATACGGGTGGGCTTTTCCCCCCCACCCTTCAGCCCCTTCTCACTGCATGCGTTTCTCTTCCCTCCCCAGGGCCTGGCCATGTCACCGTTCGGAAGCCTGTTCCCTTACCCTTACACGTACATGGCCGCGGCGGCGGCGGCCTCCTCCGCGGCGGCCTCCAGCTCCGTGCACCGCCACCCCTTCCTCAACCTGAACACCATGCGCCCGCGGCTGCGCTACAGCCCCTACTCCATCCCCCTGCCGGTCCCCGACAGCAGCGGCCTGCTCACCACCGCGCTGCCGTCCATGGCGGCGGCGGCGGCGGCCGTGGGGCCCCTGGACGCCAAAGCCGCCGCGCTGGCCGCCGCCAGCCCGGCCTCGGTGGCGGTGGACTCGGGCTCGGAACTCAACAGCCGGTCATCCACCCTCTCCTCCAGCTCCGTGTCCTTGTCTCCCAAACTCTGCCCGGAGAAGGAGGCGGCCACCAGCGAACTGCAGAGCATCCAGCGGCTGGTCAGTGGCTTGGAAGCCAAGCCCGACAGATCCCGCAGCGCCTCCCCGTAAACCCCTCCCCAGAAAAAAAAAAGAAAAGAAAAAGTCTCTTCATTCCAGTCCAGTCACGTCTGCAGCGCACTTTGTTGGATGTCAGATAAACCCCGGGCGTGCAGTGGGGTTCTTAGCCCTGCTTTGTGTGCAGTCCTGTCTGGGAAGGGGTGCCGGACTCCCCCCAAGAGAATGTGCCAGAAACAGGCCCTTGTCTTTCTTGGCGTGGTTTTGTATATCCAGGATCTGGCTCAGATTCGGGGCGGGGGGTGGGGGGGGGGGGCTCAGAAAACCGTCTGTTGCGCTGAGCTGTGGCGGGTGGGAGTTAAAACAGGACTGCCCAGAGCTCACCTCCAGCGAGGCTGGCCTGGGAGCCTGGGAAGCAAAAAAGTAGCCAGACCCACTGGGAGGGGAGGTGTTGAAAGGCTTCTACACCCACCCCCCCCACCCCACACACACACCCCAGTGTGGATTTATATATTTTTTCCCTTCACCGTGTCAAGTGGAAACAAAAACAAATAAAAATTAAAAAAAAAATACTGGGGACAAGTGAATACATTAACATGATTCTGTTTGTGAAGATTAAAAACTTTATAGTGACTTGCGTATCAGTTCTAAATGAATTATGGAGCAGCATATTTTTTCTTTTTCGTTGTGGGGGGGGGGGCGTTGCTGCCAGCCTTGTTTAGTCTCTATTAAGGAAATCTGTGTCTTTTTAATATTCTTGTGATGTTTTAAGGGCCGCTGTAGGTCTCTCCTTGCATGTTCCACAGTGATGTATTTGTGGGTTTTTTTTTTTCATGTTTGAATGCTTGCTTTTTTAGAGAGAAAAGAACATATGACCCCACACCTTCTCCCCAGTTCTCGTCGGCATACTCCAAGGGGGGAAGCATTTAAAGGGAAAGGGGTGGGGAAGACACACGCACCCAAAAATGAGTTTATTTTATCTAAGCTCTGTAGCTGGAGTCATGTCTCTGGCGGTTCTTTCTCTTTCCTGTATATGCAATAACAAGGTTTTAAAAAAATAATAATAATAAAGAAGAAGCGAGACTATTAGCAAAGTATTTATGTAATTATTTGATAACTTGTAAATAAGTGGAATATGAATGCTCGGGAAATTAAACTTTAATTTATTGACACTGTATATAGCTCTATGTAAATAGGATTGCAGCTGTCAGGTTGTGTGTTCTTGTTTTCCTGCAGTCAATTTTATTTCAAGGTCACAGGATCGCTTTTAAAATTAGAAGAAGAAGAAAAAAAACACACTTTCTGCACCAACACTAACACACTTTTCAAGAGTTGTCTGCAAAAAAAAAAATTATTTTTTCTTTTTTAATGTCCAAGGGTAAGGAAAATGTTAATGCCTATTTTACCCAAAATTGGGGAGGTGGGGCCACTTCTTAGCTCCATCTGAAATTCCTTAAACTGTGTAACACCCTAAGAGTGGTTCTGAGGTTTCTTGGGGAAGGGGGCGAAGGGTGGGGAGTCCAGAGGCTGTGGTTTGATTTTCTAATTTTTTCTTTCATATTTGTATCTGCTAGTCTCTGATTTCTTCAAAACGAGGTGGAATTGACTACTGTCTTCAATATTGATAGTGTTTTGAATTGGTGCCTCTAGAGATATCTACTCACGGTTCAAAAGTCAGGTGCTGAGAGGTGGTTTAAGGCAAAAGCTCATGAAGGTATATTTTGTGTTATAATTGTTGATGAGTTCTTTGGTTTTCTGTATTTTTCCCCCCTCTTTAAAACATCATTGAAATTTCAATAAATTTTTATTGAAATATCTTTGGGCCTCAATGTTGTGCTTTCTTTGGCGAACTCTTCTGTGGAGTGGAGTCTTTCCTTGCCTCCTCGGTCCCCTTCCCTTCCCCTTTAAGTAATTAAAGCCGCCCCCACTGAACCCAAATGAGATGTCACTCAAGTTACAAAGCTAAAAACAAAAGTCCCTTACTCGGCAAAGGGAACCAGCCGCTTCAATCTGAAATTACTTTTCCTTTAAATTAGGGAGCAAAACGAGAGACGGAAGGGGGCTGATTAGAACTGGATAGAATAGCAATTTCAGATACTTCAGTTTTAATGGAAAAAGAATGCTCCCCTCCCTCAGTCAGTGTTTCCCACACGAACCCAACCCCAAAACTACACTGGAGGATTGCGAACATTTTTTGGTTTAGCCTCGCTCTCCATTTGCACCTCAATCTGGGAAAGCCAAGGCAAAAAAATACCCTTGCACCAGTGTGCAAAAAAAAAAAAAGAAAGAAAGAAAGAAAAAGCAGAATCTCTTTGGGGCCAGCCCACCTGGCAAGACAGCAACCCCAGGTTTGTGGGGAAGTGGATGAGACTGGACATCCCCCTTGCAGTCCCCTAGGAGGCCCCATCCCGAAGTTGTGGGCACAAAGGGAGGCCAGCACCCAGCACCCCGCACCCCGCACCTCGCAGGAGGAGGAGACCTGCTTACGAGGGAAAGGTAGTCCCAGGGTGCATTTATGACACCGCCCAAGGGAAAAGTCACCCAGGAGGCTGACACCCTTCTCCAGTTCTCCCTTCCAGCCAGCCTCCAGGCTGTTTGGGGAGTTGCCTTTTGAAGTTCAATTCATCTTTCAAATATTCAATAAAAAATAGTGAGGCTGTGACAATCTTTTGGTGTCCTAGCCTCCCTACCTTCCCCCCTCCCCAGCTTCCCCATGGAGAGGTGTGTGTGTGTATATGTGTGTGTGTGTGTGTGTGTGTGTGTGTGTGTGTGTGTTGTGGTGTTGAGGAGCGCATGGGAAGGTTTTTGAAGCTGGAGGCCATGACGTGAGGACCCAGCGGAGTCTGCCTGGCGGCTGCCCTCCCCCCTCCCTGGAGCCCGCCAGCCCGGCCCCAAGTCCCTGTCACCTTCCAGCCTCTTGAAGGGCCGGCGAGGAAGACCCCCCTCCCTTCCCTTATCTTGTACTTGGAAGAGGCTCGAAGTTGAGATTTTTTTTGGTGGTGGGGGGAGATGAGAGTGGTGGGGGGAGAGGCAAAGCCCCCTTCCAGCTCCAGCCAGGCACGTGGGGAGCCCCACAGCCTCACCTGCGCTGTCTCCTGGGGTGGGAGGGAAAGCAATCAGGATGCATGCATGTGTGCGTGTGCGTGTGTGTGTGGGTGTGTGTGTGTGTGCGCGCGCGACCAGGGGAGAGCTGACAGGGCCTGGGGACCTTTAGGGCGTTAGCTCCTTCGAGGACCTGGAGACTTCCAGGGCGCGCGTGGGTTCTTGGCTCTGCGATTGCACGCAGTGCTGCGCCCCCGGAAGGTGCCAGTTGGCGGGTCGCGCCCAGGGCGCTCTCTGGAGTTCTGGAGTTGGAGGAGCAAGCAGCCGCGCGGCCTCAAAGAGAGAAGGAATGCTTTTCTTTCTCGGTCGAGATTTGCAGATTTGCTCCCCTCCTCTGCAACGCCCCCCCCCTCCCTTCCCCCTCCAGTCCTCGGACAGTGCTCAGACGTGTGTCCAGCCTCTCCACAGCCTTCCTTCCTTTCTTTCTTTCTTTTTTTTAATCTCCTGTGTATCTTATTTGTATATAGTGATGTTAATGAGTAACTCTTGTGGCGCTGATGGACGGGGGGGGGGGGTGAATGGCTCACAATCTCTCTGGATTTCGTTGCCTATTACTCACCTGGCGCCGGTCGCAATCTCGCCGCAGGCTTTATGGTGGCGGCGGCCGCCGCGGAGGCCACTCAGGGCCGGCGCCTTCGCCTTTTTTCCGGGCTTCGAGTGCCACCTATCTGTCTGGCCCACGAATGCGCCTCGGCGGCCGCCGCTTGCTTGGCACCGCAGCGCCAGCCGGGTCCAGAACCTGGGCGCGCGTCACCTTTGCCTTCTTTCTCATCCTCGCTACCCCCGGCCTCCCCGCGCCCCCCCCCCCGCCCGCCCAGCCTGCGTACCCTTCCTCTACCCCACCCCCACCCCCACCCCATCTTCGGAAGAAGCGGCCGTCCTCTCTTTCCTGAATATCACTTTCACTCCTATTGGGGCCTCAGATGAGAAAAACAGTCCTTCCCGCCTCTGGGTTTCCAAAGAGCCAAAGGGAAATTCGGGGAGGAGACCCTCTGTTCTAATTTTTCCCGCCAAGTACCGCGCCGCTTGGTCTAGAATCTCCAGCAGTGCCCCGGACCCTGCGGGTGTGTGTGTGTGTGCGGGGGGGCTGACCTGAGTTCAGGCCGGGTAGATGGAGGGGGAAAGGATGGTCCCCTCCCCAATATAATCCTACCCTGGATGCAACTTCCCTTTGCCTCTACGCTCCTTCTTTCTCACTTTCTAGCTCTGGACTTATTTTTTATTATTATTATTATTATTATTATTATTATTATTATTATTATCGTGTTGTTTTTTTTTCTCCCCGCTGGCCGCGTCTACAGGGACAAAGGCCACTGCTCGCGGGAGCAGCAGTCGGCAACGGGGTCCCCTCCAGCAGCCTGCAGGACCCCGCGACCCGATGATTTGTAGATTTAAGGTGACAATTGAGGGTGCCGGCCTGACATCTCCGGCCCCCGGCGCGCGGGAAGGTCGGCTCCCCAGCCCGGCTGCGCCCTGGCGTCTGAGACAGGCGGCGGGGGAGGGGCGAGGGTGGCCTTTTGCTGCGCTTTGAGCCGCGGGTGAAGGCGTCCGGGTTCCTGCTGACCTCCCGGCGCTAATTGCAGGGGCCGAAGGGCGCGCTCCGGGAGAGGCCGGGGTCACGACCCTGCGTCCCCCACTCCAGGGTCTCGGCAACCGCGAAAGAGCGGGGTGTGTGTGCACGCTGGCGTGCGTCTGTGAATGTGGGTAGAGCCTCCTTCTGCATCTGCGCTGTCCTGGAACCACCTTTTCTTTGTGGGGAAAGTTCTCGGCGCTAGGTTCTTAAAAAAAAAAAAAATCCATCCATCCAAAAAAAAAAAAAAAAAACCAACAACCCTTGCTGTGACCTTTCCCCTAAGCCGGCAGACAGGCAGCCGCCTTCGGGCGCTGCAAGTGGCTTGAAACGCTTGGTGTCCGCGCGCTTTCTGCCTCGCTGGTTTCCAAATTTGACCTCAAGGCACCCAGCCAAGAGAGTGGCTGTTGGGGTGTAGACGCGAGCCTGCGAGCCACAACCTGGGTTCTTCTACTGATAGCTGCGGATGTGTGTCCCTCTGGGTAGCTTTCCCCCGTGTCTCCGTTCAGGGGACAGGTACTACAGGTGTTAGGGGTAGATATGAGTGAGTGTGTGTGTGTGTGTGTGTGTGCGTGCGTGCGCGCGCGCGTGTGTGCGTGCACTTGTGTGTGCTCCATCTGTAGACGTCTCTTCCAATTTGCATTTAGAAGTTCATGCGCAAGACAGTTCCGGATGTGGATGCATTTGGTTGTTTTATAATCAAGATGCGTATAATCAAGAAGTATATATGTTGCAGATGTTGGCGTTCAAAGTACACGTAACAACAATAATAAAAATAGCTGGCATGTCAGGGCCGTGTGTGCACGTGCCAGTTGCTCGCCTAAGCACCCCTGCCCCCCAAAAGCGAGATCTTTAATCCTCACAATTAATTAACCCTTTAAGGGGTTCGCGACTTCCATCCCTGCTTGACGAAGGAGGAAACTGAGGCACAGAACAGTTAAGTCCCTCACACAAGATCCCCCGAGAAACTGGAGCCGGATTTCCAACCAAAGTGGGTTCCGGAATCCACTGGAATCACTGTTCCTGACTCAGGTGTGGGTGCAGGTACCTGGAGGGCCTGTGTCCCGGATGTAGAGAAATCTACGGGCGTGTTCCGGGTTTTGGCGTGTCCCTCACGCGCTTTGCCTATGAGAACAGTTTAATTTCTTCGGGCATCTGCCGTGCAATGTGAAAGAACAGCTTTTATTCCAGCGTCTCATTCCTCGGCCCTCTCTCCCTAGAGTCCCGACGGACGCTCAGGCTTGGGGGTGGGGGGCCTTTGTTCTCAGGCTGATGAAGCGAGAGGTGGGCTGGGGACAACACCCCCAGACCCTGAGTTCTCCTGCAGACCCGTGTGGCGAGGGAGAGGGGATTTCAATAGCCCCGGGCGCGAGCCAGGCCGGCCCAGGCGACCGGATTAACTGCAGAGTTTGCCTCTCCCCGCGGCTGTGGGTGTCTGGGGCCCTCTCTCTGCCGGCCTCGGAGGCTCCCGCTGCGTCCCTAGCACTTGCTGTGCTCCATCCAGGAGACTACAGGTGGGGAGTCTTCCTGGCCCAAGGACCCGTGCGCTCTTTCCTGGTTCCACCCCGTCCAGCTTCCAGGAACCGAAGCAAAGTTAGATTTTCCTGCCCTCTGACTCTCAGGTCTGTGGTCCCAGCTGGGAGCCCAGGGCTTGGTTGGTGGGGAGACAGACTCTATCCAGAAATGGGGGAAAAGATGAGGAGGGCGCAGCCTCAGGGAGGGAGAGAGGTTCCTGTGTACGCTGCAGGGCGCCCAGGCCCGCGGGCATGCGCAGCTGCAGGCCCCGGGCACCTACAGAGTGGCGGCCCGCGTCTGGCTGCGCGCTGGAGAGGGGTAAAAACTGCACCGTGCCGGAGCAGAGAGTAGGGGACCCCTCTTCTCTGAGCGCAAGACGCGTGGCGCTGTCGGCCCCGCGGCTGGGATGGAGTCACGCGCGGCCTTTGAGTCTTGGGTGTCGCAGCTCAAATGCAGTGCCTGGAATTGGGGACTGTGTGTGTGTATGGGGGGGGTGGTAGGGGGCCTTAGTGAGGGGTCCTTGGTACCTTCCGAGCCGACTGGCTCTCCACCTCCCCCCCCCCCGCCATCCCCTTCTCAGTCCAACGATCCCGGGCAGCCAGTTTATTTGAGCTTTTGAAATGCGATCCCCGTGCCACTTCGCTTTCCAGCTAATGACCCGAGCTCTGGTTTCGGCTTGGGGGAATTGTCCCCAGAGGAGAGGATGGCTTCCCCAGGCCCGCGCCGGCCGACCGCCGCCTAGAGGCGCTCCTCCCGCCGGCGCGGCGCGGCGGAGCAGGACGCTGCGCCCTCTGCCCCTTCAAGGTCCCCAGAGCGTCAAGGACACCCCAGGCACGGAACTGGGGTGCGAGTGTGCGTGAACTTCCTTCCTGCCACTCTTCTATCTCTGTGCGTTGCCGTCCAGTGCGGTCCCCAGCGCCAGCACCTCTGACGTAACTTTTTAAATTTGTTCTATTTGTGCCAGAAGCAGGCGCCCCATAGTTTCGCAGTCGCCCCAGATGTCTGGGGTTGTTACTTTTAGTCGCCTCCACCCTCCACCCTCCACCCCCAATCCTCTCAAACTGGGCAAAGAGCCGGGGTGTGAGCCTGTGTCTGTGCCGACAGCGTGTCTGCCAGACAGTGCACCCATCACCCCGGCCAGCACCCGGTCTTCGCCAGGCCTGGCGCCCACTGTTCTGGATGCCAGCACCCGTTAGCTAATTGGGCATTGTCTAGGGATGGGGGCTCTTAACCAGAATCAGAGCTCATGGCTTCAGTAAACCCCCAGAAATAATACCCAAAGTTTGCCATGATGTAGATATGCCGTTTTGGGGGGAACACTCCAGTTATCCTCAGATTCTCAGTGACGTGTGAGCCAAGCCAAATTAAGACCTACCCACTCACTGCTCTGGGAACAAAAAAAGAAATGGTTGAAGGGTTTAGGGTGGTGGTCCCTGGAGACTCCTGTCTCAGCCAGGTCACATTTAGCTTTAGAGACCAGTTCTCTGCGTCTCTCTCTCTCTCACCTTCTCTCACCTTCGAGAAGGATACCATTTCCTTACTCATTTTGAATCTAAGCCTCCAGACTCCGGAGGCCTCGGGCATTGTCTAATTAGTTGACTAATTAATGTATTAACTTATTAACCAAATGATTATGAACAGTCATTATCACCCCCAATGAATTCTGTGCTCATTTCCTGTTGCTGGAGTCATCTACTCATCTATCACAGGCAATAAAAGGAAACCACTTTTCATAAAAACCATTACTTTTTACTACATTTCCCCCCAACTCAAGATCTCAGGCAAGGGGGACTGCGGAGGGGGGGTGGGAATTCCCTTTGTGGAGAGACTATTGGGGTACAGGTTGGGGATTCTCCAGCCTCTGCGCCCCCTCGAAGCCACCTCTACATACATACCTACATCACGGTGACATGGGGATATGGGCAGGCTTCGTCTTTGTTCCAAGCTCCTGAAGGACTTAGTTTTTTCATTCAAGCCACACCTGGTGCAATCGGGGATCTGAATTCTGGAAGACAGATGCGTATGTGTTGGGGTGGAGGGGGGAGTTTGCGGTCTGAGGGTCCCCTGAGCCTTTTCCTCTGGACAAAAATCAACACAGTAAAGGCTGGAACCTCTTTCAACACAGAGAGTCCTCTTTCTCTTTACTGCCTATCAGAACCTAGAATAAAAGTTCTGGGGGGTAGGCACCCACCCCAAAACGTGTGCGTGGACCCGTCTAAACGCCCGGGGAACCGCCCTACCTTGGAACGCAGCGTGTATGTATGTATCGTGGATACATTTTTAAATGTTGCTTGCCTTTCTCTCACGTCTCCCTCTTTTGTTTCTTTCACTTTTTATTCAGGCAAACACACCGACGGCCCATGACAATCCACAAGCCCATAAAGAAAGAGCCTTAGACAGTGCAGAAGGTTCCAGGGGGAGAGGGCATGGCCGCTTTCTTCTTCCTTCTGAGAAAATGGGGTGGAGGGGAAGCCCCTCGCCATTCCAATCCCTCTTGGTGGTTCTCGGCTATTCCGGGATGGATTTCTTCCTGGCGTCAAGGCAAGATTGATTTCAAACAAGACGATGTAAACTGAGGCTAACTACTTCCTTCCACAGCTCCTCCCCCATCCACGAATTCCCCACTATCCCCGACTTCGCTCCAAACTTTTCCCGAAGGCTTGCTCGCAGGCATAGCACCAAAAAAAGCGTGGGTGGTGAGGACAGTGTTTGGCGACAGCTTGTGTCTGCCTCACGGAGCTGAGGACATGGTGCTTTTTTTTTTTTCTTTGTTGATAAACAGGCCATTTCTGCGCTGGTTCTGTCTGACAAAAAAGGCGTTATTTCTCATTTTTATTTTTATTTTTTATTGCCATGTAGTTTACACACAACACAGTATACAGATCTTAAGTGTGTCAGTTGGTCTGTTTTGACAATTTGCACCCTTGTAACCTCCACCCCCAACGAGCTGTAGAACATTTTCATTCCAGAAACTTCCTTCATGCTCCTTTATATTTTTTTAATCAATCCCCCGATCCTCTTCCTGATTTCTATCACCATAGATTCATTTTGCCTGATCGTCACTATATATTTTTATACACAATACACCAATAACACTGACACCCTCTTTGTGCCCCTGCCCCCAAAGCACACAAGGAGGAGAGGCCATGTTTCTTGATGGATCCTGGTCTCCGAGTTGTTACAGGAACTTGAGGTGAGAGAGCTCAGGCAAGGAAGAGGAACTACAGTCGGTCAGCACTAACTCTTGGTTCCTCCTGGGGGTCAAAAAAAAATTTCAAGCCACCTACTTGTTTTGCAGAGTTCAGAGAAGGGAGGATTCGGAAATAAAAGAGAAGCTTAACTCCAACCGGTCCCCGGCGCCTTGGTTTGGCCGTTCCTTTGTCTCCATCTGCTGGTTTTATGGGGAAGTGCATGGGAGCTTTTCTAGGACTTGGGGAGTCCAAGGGTCACTCTTTCATCTCTCCCTCATTCATTCAGCAGTTATGATCTGTGCTCCTGAGATTTGCATTCCAGTAAAGTGAGCTTCACGACCATCCCCTGAAAGTAAGGCACAGAGAGAATAAAGTACCAGGGGGAAGAGCCACACCTAGCTGGCCACCTGTTTTCACGTGGCCCGGAAGGTAAGAAAGGTTTTCACATTTTTATGTGTTTGGAAAAAAAAAAAAATCAAATGAGAAACACTTAAGTGAAAATGACTCGATAGTCACATTTTAGCGTTCATGAATAAAATTTTATTCAAATCCAGCCACGTCCATTCCTCTCCATAGCATTTAAATCTTCTCTCTCTCCACGGGCCAGAGTGGGTTTTGACAGAGACTCAATGGCCTGCAGAATCGGAAATGATGATATCTGGCCTTTTGCAGAAAAAGTTTGCTGATCCACATCCAAAGGAAGGTGTGTCTTCTATGCCTAGTTTTCAAAAACGATAAACTGTGCTACGAATCTCAAGAGAGTCTGGGGTCCATTTCCTGTTTCATCAAGGGGGAGCAAAAAAAAAAAAAAAGCAGACCAAAGGCCTGGTTATCAGAAGGCTGGACTCCAGTTGGGTTAAGCTAGGCTAACACTAATTTTTTACAAGTTGCTTCGATGTAAAAATGAGCAACAGCACAGTGAAGACATTAGTGCTTAGTAGGTCCTTAACAAAATAGCCCGTTTATTCATGGAAGGTCACCTCCCCAGGGCAGAAGCCCAGGATCTTGGAGAGAAGGCACTGGTGACCAGCGGTAGGCAATTTCCGTTTAAAAGGACTCCCCCAAAGTTGAAAAGTAACAGACAGTGGGTGTCAAGGGAAGCTGAATGGGGGTGGCTCGAGCAGACTCAAGGTAAAATCAGCTTTGTTTCAGACGCCGCATTCAGTGCAGTCAAAGCAGAAGGCATGGAAAGCTGAGGCTTGCCCTGCCGTGAATGACCTTTTTTTTTGTCATTTGCTTTTCTTTAGGCTGAATGGAGGAGACATAAGGTCATGTTTATTCCTTTCTAATGCTCATAGCAATTCAAAACACAGAGGCTACAGCAATTTTCTTCTCTCTGTCTCTCCATTTCTGTCTCGGTCTCTTTCTCTCTCTGTTCTTTCTCTCCACCTCTCCCCGCCCCCCCCACACACACACTTCCTTTCTATTCCAATAACCCCTTTGCTCTGAGGGTCAGGGGAGGAAACTGAGGCTCAGAGAATATAAGTGATTTGCCCAAGGTTTGTCATTTAATCACAAAGCTCAAGACTCCCCCCACCTCTGTGTCCTTTTCATAACAAAGCCTCTCCCCCCACCCCCACTCTCAGGCCTGACGAAGAGAGAGCGGCCTTATTTATCATTTTGAAGCCCCAGGATTTACAGAACCCCAATCGGAGCTGAAAATGGAGGCAATTACCCAGATAATTTAGGTAAACGTCCGGGTTGTGCTGTGAGTGTTTTAACATCCATGTCTGAATTATTGTGAGTAATCGCTTCCACTCCCCCCTCTCGTCGTGGGGGTGAAGAGGCAATTCTCTCCTGACAGCCTCTGTTTGTTTTGTCCGGGTTGAACAAGGCCGGTAGCTAAGGAGAGAGAGAGCGAGAACAAAACCCCAGGGAGAGAGGCGGCCGGGCAAACTCTAGAGGGCCCAGCCAATTTGTGTGTGAGGTCAATAACCTTTGTGTTTCCATCAAAACCCCATCCAGGAGGCACACTCAACCCCCTAGCAATCCTGCTTCCAGCATGGGGGACATCAAAGTCGCCATGGCGGGCGTGTACGCGCATGAAAAAGATGAACACGTGAAGGAGGATATTTCGGGAGGGAACATAAGTCTTCTATCATTCTTTAGAAAAGGAGTGAAATTGGGAGTCGGACGCTTGTGTTCCTTCTCCCCTCCCCTCCCCCCACACAGCCATGCTTTCCAGTTTGCTTAGGAGCCTTGCAACTCTGGAAAGAGCTTAAGCTCCTGGAACCTTCTTTCCGCTTCTCTTAAAACAGGGCTGATAACGATCCTTGCTTTCTGGAGTTGTTGAGATAGATAATATAGATCCAGCATGCAGCGCGGGGACTGGCCCACGGCAAGTCCGAGGCACGCCTGCTGTTATGACCATCAGCGGGGTCTGAGGTCCCATCTGCTAAAATGAACGCGATCCCGTGCGTTTCCAGAAACGAGGCAACAACAAGCTTCGGACCTCCCAGCCAGCTTCTCTCCTGGTCGGCTCACCGCGGTGAAACAGGAAGGCTTGTGCCACTCCCCCCCCACCACGCCCCCGCCCCTCAACCTTGAACGATGGGAAATCCATGCATTAAAGTTTTATAGACTGCGGTAGCCTAGTTCAAAAGAAACAGGCTCTGGAGAAAAAGCAAGCTGGTGTCCAATGACATGGAGTAGAACCAGGAGCCCCACGTCCATAAGCTTCTTGCCTCTCTGTTCTTATTTATTGATTGCCGCTGCGCGCTCCAGTGGGGGTGGCGGCAGGGGGGCAGACCTAGTCATGGCTGGAGATCAGGAAACAGAGGCACGGGAGGTTCAGGACCTCAGGGCAGGCCCAGAGGACTCGGCGTTCAGTAAAAAACAAGGCCAACTCCAAGCGAAGAGGGACATAAAAATGCGAAGCGTCGATCCAAACATCTGCAGCGACAGTAAAAATCAGACAGGTGTACTGCACCCCAACTGCACCTTGGGGGGTTTGTCTGGGGAACTTTGAAAGGCTCGCAGTATCTGGTGGAATCAGAGTTGGGGAGACAGGCCCTGACCTCACTGTTTTTTGTTTGTTTGTTTGTTTTTGTTTGTTTGTTTGTTTTTAAAAAGCTCCTCAGTTGATCCCGGAGACAATGAAATCATTTGAAGCCATCGATGGGCTCTAAAGGGTACCTTCAATCTCATTAGTCAGTCATGATGAAGAGCGAAAAAAGAAAATGAATATTTTCTACTTTTTGACTCAAGAGAGGCATTGGAAAGAACAGGCATGAAGACGTTGGACCCCTAGCCCTCATATCTGGGGGAATTAGGTTTCTTGCCTGGGGTCGAGCTGCAGTGGGTCCCTGACACCTTAAAATTTTAGGCAGAGCTTGGTGATCATGCATAGATGTGAATTTTTCTAGGGAGGTGCTCTATAGTTTTCATCAGAGTCTCAGACTAAGTGGATAATATGCCCTTCTTCCCAAAAGCCACTGCTCCAAGATTAAGTCAAACTAAATATATTTCAGGAAAGAGATGGTGGCAGGTTCCAACTAAATCTCATGTCACTAAGTCCACTGCTGACATGTCCAACACTGGGCCAACACGGCTCAAGGTCATGGCCTTATCTTCTTTGATTGTCCTGGCTTCCACTGACCCCGGTGGCCACGCCTCCTTGAAGCCTCTTTCTTTCCTCAGTTCCCATGACCCCCTGGCCCTCTGGGCCTCCCCCTACATGTCTGGCCATCTCCCCGCTCAGTTCTCAGTGCAGGTTCTTCCTCTTCGCTCATCCCTTAGAGCATGCAGCCTCTTGATTTCTATCTGCAGTCCTTCCCACTTTTCAGTAAACACGTTCTCCTTGTTCCCAGGGCTCCCTAATCATCGCCATGTTGGCAGTTTTCAAAACTGGTTCCTCT